>BSQZ01000032.1:4965000-5005000 GCA_033239005.1 Lamellibrachia satsuma
GTGGTTTGTGGTTTGTATATTGTATCGATTTATAGGCATTATCTTACATTATCATGTGGTAACATCGTCGATTATTGAGTCAGCCGCGTTAATTTGTTCCTCGAAAGACTCACGAATTAGTTACTTAAGTATTCCGTAAATGTGGCGGCAAAACTGCACCCGATGGAATATCTAATACCAAAATAACATGGCTAGTTTAAGATTATAACGGAAGTCTGCCAGTTTTGGCTGATATTTAAGGTTATAACGGAAGTCTGCCAGTCTTGGCTGATATTTAAGATTATAACGGAAGTCTGCCAGTCTTGGCTGATGTTTAAGATTATAACGGAAGTATGCCAGTTTTGGCTGATATTTAAGGTTATAACGGAAGTCTGCCAGTCTTGGCTGATATTTAAGATTATAACGGAAGTATGCCAGTTTTGGCTGATATTTAAGGTTATAACGGAAGTCTGCCAGTCTTGGCTGATATTTAAGATTATAACGGAAGTCTGCCAGTCTTGGCTGATATTCGACTGGATGATGTAATACTTCAGTAAGCCTAGTCAATATTTACACATGGGATATTATTTACCCAGGTATTCCTTGATTGAACCCCGGGACAGTTATTCCGCCATATTTACGGAGAACTTGAGTAATGAATTTGTCAATCTTTCGAGAATATGGGCCCTGACAAACGTCATAGCCAATTCCTGGTTGAGACTGCATGTCCTGCTATGGTTCTCTCTATTGGTGCACAGACGACGAGGACTCTGAGACTGACGAGCAAGTACACATACTGATGAAGAATGAAGACAGCCATTGGATGCACTGTAATGACATCGAGTTCAAGGTCGTCCGAGATTCCGTCTGGATCGACCTTGATGAATTTAGCTCAAGGTGAGAATTGTTCATTCGAATGTTCCCGTGTGGAGTAAAATCCTCTTAGACACAAAAGTGAGAAGATTATAAATATAACTGCTTCTCTTAAAATACATACACGTCAGATTGTAGCCAAATGTGTCTTATGGATGTTGTTATATTCAATATATTTCTGTTTGGTAAAATTTGTAGTCAACATCATCCTGCGAAGCCAGCTCTTCGCGAAAGGTTGGCTATCATGGAGCACCCCTCCTGCCTGCGTTGAACTGTTTTTGTTCAGATCTTCACATTACATGTTTCCGTCCACACATTACACCTACAATCAATGTGTTACATATTATTCATAAATATATTTCAGTATAAGTGACAAAACGTGTTTTTCTAACACTAAATGGTTCTACTGCGATGACATATTTGTAGTTTATACGCTTTTCGCATTTCCGTTAGAAATGCGCGTTCCTTGCAACATCGCGTGTTTTGCGAAATGTTATATCGAGTAGCATGGCAGCATTAGGTATGTCTAATGTTTGCAGGATCATCGTCCTGCGGGTGTCCTGTGTTGTCACCACAGGCGAGCTGCTGAAGATGGTGGCGAATCTAGAGCATCAGTTGTCGGAGCGGGCCATAAGCATGGTCGTGCGTCAGAGAGAAGACGATATGGCGGCTGTGCACATCGAGTGTTGCCCCACCAACAAGGTCAGATCACTGGCACCGGTGTCGCGAAAAAAATAGACTGTTTTTTCTTTTGGACGTGTAAAATATTGGCTCTGTTTTCCTTTATAACGTCCGCGTTGACGACTTGGAATCGATTTTTGTATGCCTTTGTTAGCGTCGTTTCTCCGGGACCGGACTTCCGGGGACACCGACACTACATACGTAGTTTGACTGGATTGCATGGTCGTGCGTATATATATATATATATATATATATATATATATATATACATATATATATATATATATATATATATATATATATATATATATATATATATATATATATATATATATATATATATATATATATATATATATATATATATATATATATATATATATATATATATATATATATATATATATATATATATATATATATATATATATATATATATATATATATATATATATATAAACATGTGCATATACTGATGTAAATAAAATTCAAACATGACAGTGTACGTTCGATGGAAATGCCTGATAATATGTAATGTTACCGTAGAGAAATAACTGGTTCACAACACCTGGCTAAAACAGAAACTTGTAATTGAAAAGACTATTTTTTTATTTTGAATCGATTGATCTACTAAAGCCGTGTACGAAAGGTGTACGAAATTGGCATCTCCGACTTACGCCGGGTTTTCTCATGCAACGTCACAAATACAATTCTCTAAAACTGACCGTTGCGCGTTATCTTTTGCTACCAGGTGTCTCGTCTGCTGGACACTCTGGCGGCGGAAGGATACACTTATGGCCCGGAGAGCAAATTCAGCTTCTACGTCCGCGACGGCGACAGACTCGAAATAACGTTCCGCGGTAATCTCTGCTTCGACGATGATGACTCGTTTCGCTTCGTGTACAACTCCGGCGTAAAGGTGGGCGCTGAGACAAATTCACCTGTTGATTTTCAGTAATAATAACCTATATTTATATATAGTGCCGTATATCCGGACATAATATCTGTTCAGAGGTGCTTAAGATGTAACACTTATAAAACAAATCATTACAATCAAATTAATAAATCAATATAACACCGATGGATACGTATAAGAAGAGTAATATTATACCAAATTTAAATATCAATGTATATAACAACAAGTTGTTACATAGTCGCGTGTTCAGTGCCTAGAATCGGGGGTAGCTTAGCACTGTATAAAAACTGTTAATTAGTTTCTGTTCGCCCATCTGGCCGCCTGTTCCCTCAACATGTTGAGGCTAGGCGGAAGAAGACATCACTGTAATGAATTCATAGGTTATTTCACTATGCCGTCTCTATGGAAGCTATTGTCTATTATAATAATTATATCTAGACTCGATTATATTTCATACTAACTATGTTGTACTATTTAATCGACGAAGATTAGGTGCGCCGTCAGTGACTATCTGTCGAGAGGTATTTTTTGTATGATTTTTATTTTATGACGGTGAGCGTTGTTCTGGGACCACGTCGTTGTTCTGGGACGACGTTGTTGTTCTGGGACGACGTCGTTGTTCTGTGACGACGTCGTTGTTCTGGGACGACGTCGTTGTTCTGGGACGACGTCGTTGTTCTGTGACGACGTCGTTGCTCTGGGACGACGTCGTTGCTGACTGCACTAATCAGAAGTTACAGAGTGGCTGTCCTCGACATATAACTGCTGCAGGCCATCCCGGATACGTCGCAGTCTTGCTACCCGTGCCAACGGATTGTCATGAAATATTGTCTACTCTCCTCCTGCGCCGAAGTCGTTGCTAAGGGTGGCAGCACGCTAGTATCCTATGTACTAAGCCACAGCGGCATTTTGTCAATAGTTTCGAGATTTGCGACCTTTCCCTCTGTTAAGAATGTTCTTTTCAACGTTTATGTAGGCCTTACTAAACAGTTTCTGTCATGGTTTTGTGTTCTCCCTAAAGATGTTCTCAAAGTTTATCGTCGATTGCCCGTGTGTATTTCCTGCTTTCCGATCCTTACATCGCCACCGAGAAAACATTTGACTTAAGAATTTTCATTTTCGTTGACGATCTCAGGATTTTTTTTCCTAATGGTGTTCAGTTTATTAAAGTTAGCTGCCGCTTTGGCCATTCTGGTTCTGATCCTAATCTTATCGTCACCTTCGTTTGTCATCACACTCCGCAGGGCAAGTGAAGTAGTTAATATTCTCAGTTGATGTTTCATCCAAATTGATCGCTGTGTCATATTTATGTGTTTCGAGTTTTCGTCTTTGCCGCAATGATCTTCCGGCCCTGTTCTACTCAGCCCTGTTTCTTTGCATCTCCTCAGATGCTCATTTGCGCTAGGTCGTCTGCAAAGTCCAAGTCGTCTAGTATTGCGTTGTCAACCCATGATAGCTCAGATATTCCAGGTGTGCACTTTCTCGCCGTCCATTCTATTGTTTTCCAAACAGGAGAGGATAGAGGGTGCCTTCTTGCTTAACCCGGTGTCCACACTGAACCATTCGGTCAGTCTACCGTTTACGCGAACAGCGCATTTAACAGTCATTGTAAGAAGTTATTTCATGACGTTTGTGACACAAGTCTCCATGTTTGTTTTAAGCAAATTTGCCCATAAATTCCCCAACGACACGCTGCTGGTTATCGCATTTCACCCGTATACACATTTGTAATTAAAACAAAGAGAACAAATAATAATACATTTCTATTATTTATTATAACAACTCGCATTATAATGTTATAATACCAATGGTTTATTTTATAATGACATTTAACGTGTTATAGTGTGAGCAACTGGGGGGGGGCGGAAGTCCATTATCCCATCATCTATCGCCTCGAAACGAAAATCACTTGTGTCCCCTATTCCATAAAGCGCGTCTGTGGAAACTATCAAACGCTTTTATAACTGCCCGACTCGGTTATATGTGTGGCTAAAAGAAATAAAAGTCATGGTTTGGGGGCTGTGCACCTAAAAGAGATAATAAAAATTAGCCATGGGCTACTAAAACCAAGAATATCACGCCATTGATTTACTCAGAATATGTTGTAAAAGTGGGAAATTCCGGTCATTTCTCCAGTTGAATGAGCGCTGACATGTTTACCAGCGAGACCGATAAGCGCATGCGCAGTTCTGTGAAACTCGGGTAACCTATACTACTGAGACATGTTATTTTGCCAGAAAGAGGACTAATTTAGTAAACAAAGGCCAACGTATGTTACATAAATTGAGTTTGGACGCAAACAGATAGCCATATCGTATTGGCAAATATAGGAATAGGTGTGTACAAATATATTTTCATTTGGCTAGAATTTGCTAGATTTTGGCACTCGTGACGTAAGGTTATATATGGCGTATGGCACGGCACATGAAATTAAGATGATTGTGTTCAACAAGGTTTTCCTAGTCAGCCACTTGCGTGATATTCTTAATTGTAGTTGTTTTAGTAACTCTTATAGGTGTACATGCCCAGAAGCATGAATTTGTTTCCCTTTAAAGGTGCTTTAGATGTTTCGCCGCCTCAGTTACATGTGTTTAAATGTGCGCGTGTTTCCCACGTTGCCGCCAGACGTCGCGTCGGGACACGTTCGTGAAGGAAGTGGATCGTTTCGCCCAACACGGACTCGACTACTACCGGGGACACGTCCAGCTGATGCGGCTGACTGGCTCGACGCCTGGCTCTGGCACTCAGGACGGTCGCGGCCGGCAGATGCTTTGTGAACAGCCGCTAACGCTTCCCAAGGTAGGAAAAGCGTTCTACCGCGTTCCATTACAAATTATAACGCCTGATACATTGGGGTAAACTGTAACGTATTCGGTGATAATACAGCAAGACTTATTCTGTTTCAGTTAATCAGTTAATTACATCGAAAACTCTCACTGTTTTCAGATTTGCGGACATTGTTATGTGATAATTGTACTGATGCTGTGCCACGTGTAATTGTCGCATTCTTCTGTCCAAAAACAATTTTCTTTCCCAATACAGTCACCCACCAATGCACTACATGACAGAACTGTCAGGTACCATATATAACTATTATTCCATTTTGGATGCATTGGCTACTAATTACGTTTTGAAACATGCAATATCTCCCTCAGGTACCGTCTAGTTTATAAATGTGACACAGTGAGCTACTTCATTACGCGTTGTCCACGTTTGACTTTGTCAGTGCAAGTATGAGTTTACTTGGTCTGTCTTTTGCCAGCCACCCATGGAGCCGACAGTCGTCGTTCGGGCGCCGGTGAAGGTGGAGGAGACGGGTCCACTCACATTCGGCTATTTCCGCGAGTTGTCGGAATACATCGGGGATGAGTGGCAACAGCTGGCGGAGAGACTCGGAATTAAACGTGCGCGTATACAGGTTTGTGTTTGTTGGGCTTGCTTCGCCTCCGCATGTTTTAATTTTATAATGAAACGATGTAGTTGAAACGTACTTTATATTTTATCTGGCGACTTGAATACTGCACGTACGCATGGACGCACGCACGCCCGCCCGCACGCACGCACAGTAATTGTTATATTTGGAGATACTTCCATTTTCGACAGAGTCTAATGCGAAGCAACCCAAAGGTTGGCAGTCGGCCCAAGAACATCGAGGACATGCTGTTGCAGTGGTACAAGCGATGTCCAAAACGACACGATAAGGTAATGCTACGACTGTTGTGGTTATTATTACACAGTTATAGACTCCGTCTTCATACATTTTGCAACAATTGTTGTCACTATGCTAATGCTAATAATACTCCCTGCCATCCTCACCAATGTAGCTGTCATCATTATTGTTATACAAGTAACAATCACCGCCATCCTCACCAATGTAGCTGTCATCATCGTTGTTATACAAGTAACAATCACCGCCATCCTCACCAATGTAGTCATTATTGTTGTTATACAAGTAACAATCACCGCCATCCTCACCAATGTAGCTGTCATCATCGTTGTTATACAAGTAACAATCACCGCCATCCTCACCAATGTAGTCATCATTGTTGTTATACAAGTAACAATCACCGCCATCCTCACCAATGTAGTAATCATTGTTGTTATACAAGTAACAATCACCGCCATCCTCACCAATGTAGTAATCATTGTTGTTATACAAGTAACAATCACCGCCATCCTCACCAATGTAGCTGTCATCATCGTTGTTATACAAGTAACAATCACCGCCATCCTCACCAATGTAGTCATCATTGTTGTTATACAAGTAACAATCACCGCCATCCTCACCAATGTAGTCATCATTGTTGTTATACAAGTAACAATCACCGCCATCCTCACCAATGTAGCTGTCATCATCGTTGTTATACAAGTAACAATCATCGCCATCCTCACCAATGTAGTAATCATTGTTGTTATACAAGTAACAATCACCGCCATCCTCACCAATGTAGTCATCATTGTTGTTATACAAGTAACAATCACCGCCATCCTCACCAATGTAGCTGTCATCATCGTTGTTATACAAGTAACAATCACCGCCATCCTCACCAATGTAGTCATCATTGTTGTTATACAAGTAACAATCACCGCCATCCTCACCAATGTAGTCATCATTGTTGTTATACAAGTAACAATCACCGCCATCCTCACCAATGTAGCTGTCATCATCGTTGTTATACAAGTAACAATCACCGCCATCCTCACCAATGTAGTAATCATTGTTGTTATACAAGTAACAATCACCGCCATCCTCACCAATGTAGTCATCATTGTTGTTATACAAGTAACAATCACCGCCATCCTCACCAATGTAGCTGTCATCATCGTTGTTATACAAGTAACAATCACCGCCATCCTCACCAATGTAGTCATCATTGTTGTTATACAAGTAACAATCACCGCCATCCTCACCAATGTAGTCATCATTGTTGTTATACAAGTAACAATCACCGCCATCCTCACCAATGTAGTCATCATTGTTGTTATACAAGTAACAATCACCGCCATCCTCACCAATGTAGTCATCATCGTTGTTATACAAGTAACAATCACCGCCATCCTCACCAATGTAGTAATCATTGTTGTTATACAAGTAACAATCACCGCCATCCTCACCAATGTAGTCATCATTGTTGTTATACAAGTGACCGCCACCAACGATATGATAGGTAATGTTCAAATTACAGCTGCTTCAGCAATTCATTCAACCCACTGCAAATCGGGTTCGTCGGTGTTTATATATGTAGTGTGTGAATAGCTCGGAGTCGGTTTAATAAAACAGTGCATACTTTTCCAGATCTCAGCCGTGTACTACAGGCTCATTGTTCATGGACTGGGTACTAATAATACATGTGGCCGATCTCAGGCTGCTATTCACCGAGTATGCTACTGGCTCATTGCTCATGAACAAATAATACTGCATGTGTCCGATATCTATTGTTCACTTTATGTACTACTGGCTCATTGTTCATGAACAATAAATACTACAGGTGGCCGATCTCTACTATTCACTGTGTGAGGTCGGACGGGAAGATTTGGCGGTGGAGTTGCGAGAGAGAAATAACGAATTCCTCGAAAGAGCCGATAACATTGCGGAAGGTATGATATTAATCGAAACGAATCAATATCCTACGCGGTTATGTAAATAATATATCCTTTAAAGCAACCGATATGTTATCGTTATATTTCATGGGAAGAATATTTTATTCCGTCATTTTTGTTTTATTATTTTGGTAGACTGAACTAATGGAGCATAATTTTCTTGGTTTCTTTATGTTCTTGATAGAATGTTCAAATTTATTAATACATGCAGAAACGTATTGTTGGTCGTAATTGTATTGTAATTGTGATACAATCAGACAGATACCACAATTAATTTCTTAACTAGCAACAATTATAACGTGTTTTTTAATGTTTAATGACTGTGCAAACATTTCTTGCCATCCACTGTGATTACCTGTTTAAAATGTCTTATACACCTTGCATTAAATCGGCACATTGGCGACTTTTAGGCACACAATTTCAATGTACTGGAAACAGTTATTGGAATCGTTGTATCATTTATGGCCGTTTATGCTAGTCTTGTCGCTCTACATTTACTGTTACCTCTTTCCAATCAAATCTGATTCAAACCCCCCCCGTTCGCAGACGACAGACTGAAGCGCGCCGTCAAGGCCGTGATTGGTAGCGCTCACGCGTGGCGAGAGTGGACGTCAGTGGCGCGAGAACTCGGTCTGACGGAGCGACAGATCGCGGACATCGAGCGAGATAACCCGGGACCCGACAGGAGGCGCGACTGTTGCTACCAGACACTGCTGGCGTGGCAGGAGATACACGGGGAACGAGCGACGCGCAAGCAACTCTTACGGGCCATGAAGAGACTGAGGTTTAAGGACGTCGCAGGTGAGGATATAACAATGGGAGACAGTGACTGTGTGTAAATGTCCGTGTTTTTTAAAATAATGTATATTTGGGCGGGCGGGCGGGCGGGCGGGCGGGCGGGCGGGCGGGCGGGCGGGCGGGCGGGCGGGCGGGCGGGCGGGCGGGCGGGCGGGCGGGCGGGCGGGCGGGCGGGCGGGCGGGCGGGCGGGCGGGCGGGCGGGCGGGCGGGCGGGCGGGCGGGCGGGCGGGCGGGCGGGCGGGCGGGCGGGCGGGCGGGCGGGCGGGCGGGCGGGCGGGCGGGCAGCACTGAAACAGCAATACAACAAACTGGACAAAATAAAAACATATATACACAACTGCGACCGCTGATCCATTACCAAAGTTTCTCGAAGCTAACATAAAGTTCTGTTATCCTTTGCTGACTTAATCGTTATATTTCTTTCAGATAAATTATCGCAAATACGTTAACCCCTCCGGCGAGTCGACAGATCAAGTAAAACACATGACCTGGACAAGTGAAATTGAAGTGAAAATGGAAACGCTGAAAACTTACGAAATTCACCTTTGGTGAAATTTCGTAACGTTTTCATGTGATCGTCTCTCAGGGGGTGACTATGAGGTCTAACAAGCAAGACAAAGTGCGCTACGCTAAACAGCGCACCCACGTTGCCTCGGTGTCACACACAGAGGAAGACTCGCTGTTAACTGGAAGTGGCGCATTTGACGCTACACCCTTCCTCGCGAGATGCTACACCTTTCCTCACGAGATGCTACACCCTTCCTCATGAGATGCTACATCCTTCCTCACAAGATGCTACACCCTTCCTCACGAGATGTTGCACCCTTCCACATGTGCCAAAGTAATACATCGTATTGTCCTCGTAGACAGTATTTGCAACGTTTTAAATCTGCAGCCAGCCTAGTTTGAATTAGCTGTACCTTAAAGGCCCGTTCACACCAGCGATTAATTATTATTAGTTCTTGAAAGCGACTAGACTCGGTGCGTCTAATTGGTTGGGCGACGTAGTGTCGTCGATCAATCGGACAACCAGTCGCTCGTGTGAACGGGCCTTTAAGTAATCACTCCAACAGTTCACGGGAATGTATTTGGGAATGTGCAACGCATAAAAAGGATACGTACACAACCCCTCCTGGTGGGCTGCACGGATAACAACTAATATAATATGCTGACGGGAACAATGAAAATATCATGTCACACTGCTTACGTATTCTCACTAAGTGGTGAACCACTTTTTTCTCAACAGACTATTATTTTTAGTATTATAGTGAATTATGGGAGGAGTTTGAACTGTGAATACTGAATTACACTTGATTGCCCATTGTCAACGTATTAATTTAAATATGTGATTGTACCACGATTAATCACCTTTGAGTTAATCTGCCAATATGAAATGATTTCATTTTAAAAAGAATAATTAAATTATTAAAAGCATAATTAAAGGAATGTTAACTAATAATTCACATTATGTTTTTATGTTATTTACATTTTGTATTGCGAGTGCTTGTCATTGTCTAGATAGAGTAGAACAGCATCACCCAGCAGGAGATTCTATGGCATTCAATGATCTCTATGAAGTCATATATGAAATTGTGTAAAGCAAATTCATTCAGACGCCCCCAATTCCAACAATTCACGAAGAAAATGTGCATTGAAGCAAAGGACACAATGCTTCAGGTATGACCTAGACCCGTATGAGCCAGATTTTTGGAGGCTATATCATAAGCAACACGTCACCAAGCGACCAACAATTGAATTATTCTATTTAGAATAAATATTCTACTTATAGTATACACAATGTTTTATTTCCTCTCACAGGCTTTCGTTGCAGTTCCCGTGACCCTGTAAATAAACGGAGTCAGCTGTGCGTTACGACATTATGACCTTAGGGAGTGCAGGAAGGAGCACCGTTTTATATATATATATATATATATATATATATATATATATATATATATATATATATATATATATATATATATATATATATATATATATATATATATATATATATATATATATATATAGGCCTCAACATTAAAAAAACAACACTACCAAACAGCAAACTACATTAACGCAACATTAATCCAGCTTATCTAAGTCGTTAGCGCTTCTTGACAAAACACCTTTTTAAGTTCTATGCCGTAGTCCATCGCGTGTTTAATCGCGGTAATTACCGCGAGAATAATAGTTTATTAACAGCTGTATTAGTAGTAAACTATCTCAGCCATGTAAAATGTAAAAAGTTTCAGTTTTGACCTAAGTTTTATCCGAGTGTTCACGTTAAAACCACGTGGTTCTTAACAACAATCTTCGTCTCACAAAACTGATCTCGAGATAGCAATTCGGACCGGACTTAACAGAGATGTAGCTAAGCCAAGGACCCCGACGTGGAAGGGCCGTGTACTGCACTCAGCGACGATAAATCTCGCAATGGCAAATCAGAATGTCGTCGTCTGACCTGCCCGAGACTCACCAGAGAAGAACGTAAGCGTAGCATCGTACGTTGTCGGTGGAATGCAGATCGGAGTGGGATAATAATGTAGCGGTTCGACTGCCAAAAATTAAAAATGATGTTAAGCAATGGTAGTTTATTTTAAAGGTCCCCCCTCAATTCGATTTTTTTTAGTCTCATTTCAAATTCATTTTGCAAAATAATCAAACCTACCTAGTATACACTGCAACAGGCTAGCTCGTTTTTGCAACTTTTGTGTGTAGTCTTTGTAAAATCACCAGACAAACTATCAAATTACTTAATGTTTGGTCAAACATTAATTGAACTGAAAGTGGAAACCGTGAAAAGTTACGAATTTCACCCTTGGTGAAATTTCGTAACGTTTTCATTTGATCGTCGAGAGGAAGGAAATCACGCCCTTCATCAGCATTGACTGTTTTTACTATTTTGAGCCTTACCAGATCTAACAACTACAGTCAATACTTTTGACGATTTGAACAAATATATTCCTTTTTATTACTCTGACTGCGGATATTACATAAACTGTTCACACACTACATATTTGGACATCAACAAACCGAATTCGCAGCAGGCTAAATCAGATGAGGATGGAGTTTTAAAATCGTACAGCATATTATACATGGGCGTGGCCATCGATTGTTCGCTGGCACTGGCTGCGGGTTGTCATAGCTACCGCGAGTGTTTTCAAATAAGTTTCAAGTGAAGGCGCTATAGTGGTGGAAGCTGGAAGATGGTTACAGTCTGCTTCTATTTCTGGGAAGAAGGGGTGACAAAGAACTGGGTGGTGGACATATCCCAGGTACAGTCGTTGGGCACCTTTTGTTCTTGGATCAGAAGCTACATAGCTGGCTGCCCGACGATGCACACATTTATACATTTACGTATTTACGTATATTTTACTTCAGCAGACATATATACCAGAACAACAGTACGGGTAGGGTTTAAAATACTGCTACTCGTGCATCGAGCACTGAATGGTTGTGCCCCAAAATAGATCACCAATTGTATCACACAGTGTCAGCCAAACCGATCGTTGCGCTTTAATGAATCCAATCTGCTTCGCGTCCTACCAGCAAGGCCGACACTGTGGAACTCACTACCACGGCAGCCGACATCGACACTAACAACATATGTTGTTTTAAAACACACAAGACTCACTTGTTTACTAGAACATTTTGTACGGCGCCATGAGCAATGACTGTTGAAGTAACGCCTCATAAATTTAACGATTTTATTTATTTGAATGGACCTACGGCTTTAAGTCACTTCCCCGAAAGACATACACTGTCTAGCAGTAAGCACGTTGACTTTGATTCGGAACCCTCCTCCTCACCTGGAAATAATTGGGCTAATTGCAAAAACACGTTTGAAAATCATTGATGTTTGTTCACACGCACGCACGCACGCACGCACGCACGCACGCACGCACGCACGCACGCACGCACTCACACACACACACACACACACACACAAACACACACACACACACACACACAAACACACACACAAACACACACACACACTCACACACACACACACACAGCAACAAACACATATACATACGCAAACGTACACAGATATACTTTTTGATTATATTTTCTTCACTATATATAACCTCATCTTTGGTGAATGTTCTGCTGACTTCATTACGAGAGGACAGTGAGGCCTGACACTAGTATGTATGAGCGTGCAATATCGAAGCTGGGTTATCCAAAAACATGGTGTGCGGTGAGGGTGAGTACTGTGCCGGTTGTTGAGAGTTTTGCAAAACATTATGTGAACGTAGTGCATCGTGTATTATACGGTAGCAATATAAAAGCCAAATATGCACATAGAAACTTTACGTATAAGAAAGAGACCCATTGATTAATTAATTTCTAGAAATATAATTATTATTATGCAATATACGATAGAGTAAGATTAACATTCATACAATATTATCACAATATTATGACATTTCATATGAACGACAACATAGGCATATATAGGAAGGATATGTGTCCATTTCACTGAGTATTTACAAGACGTCGTCACAACAGTTTTTTTTACCGTATACTGGTTAAGATACAAAGACACCTGCAAACGTGACATGAAGATGGCTGAAACAGCTAGACGACAGCGGCCGATGATCGAGGTCCTCGGTAGCTGACTGTTCAGAAAGGTATGAGAAGAGGAGAAGAGGACGATCCACACAACAAGTTGAGATGCGGGACCATCGAAAACAGATGTCTGCAAATTCTGCACCCTCTCAGCCGATTACCTTCGCCTGAACCAAGTGCAAGAGTGCAGTTGTTGAGATGCACCACGCGATGCACAGAACGTAGAGATGTCACGCATAGATGTGGATGTGCATGTGGATGTGCTTGTGTGTTAATTGCCGATTATTGTCTAATATTCCAGATGATTGGCTTCACGGTGGTGTCAATCATCTCATCCGTTTTGGCTGCGATTGGTTTCTTCGTTTTTATATACGTCAGTGTTCATGAACACAAGTATCCACTGTACCAAGAGTATCAGTCAAATAATAACGAGGTTCTGTCAATCAACAAATCTGAAGTCGTACCACACGTAAGAAAAGATATGGCGACTCACAATGAATAACTGTGAGAACTAGCCCATTGTTACATTTCATTTCAGGGCAATTTTATTGATGTCGAAGATAGTCCTCTGTATTAATGTCTAAATTTTAAGTGGTGAATTATTGACACTACACAAACTATGTCTTGGATCTTTTTAATATAGTCTTAAGTTATTTTATTTTATCATACAAGTAATATTGCTTCTGGCAAATTCTTGAATACTAAACCAAGTATAGAGGTAAGTCCCTAAAGCGCTTCCCACTTTTTTTTCTTCAATAATTTGAAACATGCTGTTTAAACATACGGTTTGTTTTTATTTATCAACACGGATACACCAAATAAACAATGCGTATGCATATGACTGACAAAAAAAATTATATTAGAGAAAAAATAGCATCTGGAGCGCTTTGGGGAAGTGTGCCCCAAAAGCGCCCCAGATGCTTCCCCAAAGCGCACCTACGATGCGAATAAAATTTTGCAGCATTTAACTGCAATTACAGCAAACGTAGGGCCTAATAACTATTTCGACACAGTGTAGGCCTTCAGTCGCGAACTCCGCTGTTAGTCTACGTAACGATGATTACAATTACAATTATTTAACTGCAATGAAAGCAAACGTTAGACGCGGTCTACAGTCGCTGACTCCGCTACTGCTCTGTACGAAACGACGGTTATGATTACGGATAAAATTATGCCATCTAAATGCAATCATAGCACAAATTGTTAGACACAGTGTACAGTCACCGACTCTGTTACTAGTCACACACAAAAGTCACATACAGATTTGTCATTGCCACATTTCTCGTGGTGCCACTGGCAACACTCTGGGCACTGCAGCCAATCCTCAGTCGGTGGGTCTTCGTACACCTCGTTGCAGTAGGTGCACCGGTGCACACTTCCTGTGCGGCCTGAACCAGGTCTCCTCTTCGGCCTGTCAGCGAGTGGTTGTTGTGCCTTTCTGTTTGCTGGTACGCGGTTCCCTTGTGAAGCTCACGTCTGTCTGACTACTTGACAGACATCCCACCCGCGCGACTCTTCGTCTTTTCGCCCAGTTTCATTTATTTTGCCCGATAAATGCTTGTCGACTCCGGTTCTCTCACAGATAGCGTGTTGTTGCGATCAAGAACGATGATTATAATAAAAAATTAGATATTGAATGGGTATGAAAATATTGATAGAATTATTTTTTTCTCACTCAAAAAAGATAACAGAACTAGAGGACACGAGATAACATTAGTAAAGGATTAGTGTAGATTGGATATCAGGAAGTACTCGTTCTCATATAGGACAATCAATTAATAGAATAAATTATCCACATATTGTGTAAATGCTAGAAGCGTGAATATTAAAAACAAGGTTGACACATATCTCAGGAGGGTGGATTACACATATGTTAAAAACGCTCGATAAGCCAATGGCGCCCTTGTTAAATCTCGTTAAATCTTAAACTGCTCGTGTCTTCCAAGTCCACAACCGGTTTACTAACTGGCAAAGAACACTTCCGTTAAGGGCCACATAAAGATGTCCCACGCATTAACGGAAGTTAGCATCTTGTGTAAACAAAAATAATTAAATATTATATTATCCAAGAATCTTGCTTTCGCCACACATTTCATATATACTCTTTTATTTGTTTGAAGCAAGAACGGTAATCTGGGTCCATTTGATCAAATGTGTCTACTTTTTATAAATTTAAACCTTAAGCAGGTTTACATGTTTAATATCAACATTATTGCTTCTGTAAAATGTACGAACAGTTGACATAATTATCATTTGGAATTAACAGTTTAGTGCATTCGTGTAAGGTGACTAATGTAAATTTTGAACGTTATAAATGTGCATTCCTAGAACTGCATTGCTTGTTAACTGCATTGTTAAGCATAGTGCTAAATATACGTTGACGTTTTAATTAATTAATTAATTAATTTAGCTATCATCATGTTACGTTGTACATCGGTACTGCCTACTGATGTATTATTGTAACATTGTAGGTTTGTGAAAGTGCAAATGTATAAAGCTGGCTTTTGATAATAATTTATTGCGGAAGATTTTAAATAAGTTACGTTACGCATGCATACTTTGGTGACTTTATATACAAACGTCGTAAGTGGGATTTTATACAGTATTGAACTTATTGTTGTACATGGGATTTTATTTAGTATTGAACTAAATGTTATTACGTTGGCAATTTCACAGTTTTTCAGTATTTCACATGACAAAATCATAACATTTCACCAAGGGCGAAATTCTTGAGTTTTCAGCGTTTCCATTTTCACTTCAATAAATTCTGCATGCATAAATAAATAATTCAGTAGTTTGTCTGATGATTTCACAAACACTACATAACACGTTGCGCAAAACGAGCTAGCATGGCGATCTAGTAGGTTCGAATTTTCGCAAAATGAATTTGAAATGAGACGAGCAAAAAATCGAATTGATGAGGCACCTGAAAATAATTGTCTAGTAAAGATAGTCTCGTAACGTACCAACGTTATGCATCGTCAACGTGTGAGATGTATAATGTATACATATTGCGAATATTCCCGAAAATAATGCATGTTTATCTCCTGTCCCATATATAAATTTATTTTACACTTCACAATGCATTGTAAGCACAATTCTACGTCAGAAGAAATTAAAAGCACTACCAGAACATTCGTCATTGGATACATTATGTAGTTCTTTTTCAAAATACTTCACAGATAAGATTGCACGCATTCGATCGAATTTTGTCATTAATGATAATGACTATGATTTCCCTGAACCACCACTTTCTGAAAACACAGTACAATGTTTTACACCTGCTAGTGAACTGGTGAAGTTCTCATTATCATTAAAACATCTCCATCTTCTTGACCCATTTCCAACACTTCTACTAAAAAGCTGTATCAATTAAGTCATCTTTCCTATTACTACTATTACTACTATTACTACTATTATAAACCTTTCAATGCAGGGTGGAATTGTTCCACATGATTTCAAACAAGCTCTTGTAAAAATGACCTAAACAAATTATCGTTGTATTTCCAATCTCAGTTTTCTGTCAAAATATTGGAAAAAGTAGTTGCTAATCGCCTTTATGAGCATATTTATAAACATCACTTATCAAATGATCGTCTGCATGTAAACGATTTCACTCCACCGAAACGGCTCTTCTCAAGTGACACAATGATATAGTTGACAACGTGGACATTGGCAAAGTCACAGCACTCACTTTACAAGATCTGTCAACTGCTTTCGATACGATTGATCAATCAATTCCTTTTACAAAGCCTTCATAGACATTTTGGCATTTCTGGTTCAAATCATATTTTTCAGACACACATTAAAGCAGTAACATATCTGGCACATTATCTTGCCCAAAACACATTCCGTTCGGAGTCCCGCAAGGATATGTCCTTGGCCCTGTTCTCTTTAGCTTATATACTACGTCTCTCAGCCAAATCGTTAATAATCATAATCTCAGTCATCACCTGTATGCTGATGACACACAGGTTTATATATCACTTTCACAATTAAATGCACAATAATAGGTTTCGACTTTAAGTGATTGTCTCACTGACATCTTGTTTTGGATGGAATCAAGTAAGATAAAGCTTAATCCAGATAAAACAAACCTTGGTCACCACGAAATAGGGTCATCAGCCATTTTCCAGTTAACCTGCTTGGCAGTGATACATTCCCATCAGATACCTTTCGTAGCGTAGGTGTTGTCTTTGACAGTGAATTCAACTTTCGCCAGCATATTTCTCAAGTATGCAAATCGCGTTTCTATCATATACGTAATCTAGGTCGAATTCGGCGTCACGTATATTTATCTACTGCTAAAACAATATCAACGGCACTAATTAGTAGTCGCCTTGACTATTGTAACACATTACTAAATAACATTGCTAAAAGAGAGTTAGCTAAACTCCAACGAGTACAAAATTGTCTGCTACGTGTAGTACTCATTTTTCACCATCACAACTTAACCAGTTGCACTGGCTTCCTGTTATTTATCGAGTGAATTTTAAACTGTCAACTCTTATATGTCGTGCTCTATCTACACGACAATCAACCTACTTAGCTAGTCTCCAGCATCTTTCAAATATCTCTCGGCAGCTCATATGATAAATTTCACAACTTATTGTTACTAAAACAAAGCTTAACTTTGGCAAAAGTACGTTCTCTGGCGCTGCGCCTACGATCTGGAATGAACTGCCCATCCCAAAACATCTGAAATTACATCTTTCTTCCAAAAAAACTCTAGAAATATTTATTCAAAATTGCATTTCCACCATAAATCTTCGGTTGTCCCTCGTTCTGATAATGACTTTTGCGCGTCCCTGTTCACGATTATGCTCAATGATTCTGTTTTGCTGCGTCTCTGAGCTCAAGTTCCTGAAGATATAGAAGTGAATTTATTATTATTATTATTGTTAACAGTTTGTTCATTTGAGTGCTTTTGTCTTTTGTCTGTTGCTAATGTAATATCATTATAATTTTCTAATAGGCCTACTGTAGGATGTCCATGGGGAAAGAAACATTTCTGATTCTGATTATGTACACATGTCATAGATTAATAATCTACGTTTTGCTTGTTTAATATCTCGTTGACTCGCATAATTAAACAATTGGCAAAAATCATAATAGTAGTATATTCGTTTTTCATTACTTGTTTCACGCACCGCAAATAAGACGAACCTGTAATCAAACTAAGATATATGTAATTGTGCACACTTTTGTTCTCGCGTATATATCAAGCGTCAGCATGCCGTGTTTCTTGTAGCGATGCCACGTCAGTAAAATGACTGGTGTTTTCCCTGTCCTGTTGGGTTATATCTTTTCTTAGATATCTAGATTACATCGCGTGTAAAGCTTAAGCACGTCTTCTTTGAAATGCTCTCCAGCTCACTTTTTAAAATAACGTCGAAAAAATAAAGTAGCGTATTCACTAATGGAGGCTATTTTATCTTTACTTACCTATGCGTATCTCGGCGCGAAAATTATGGATAACATATGACCGACAAATTCAGCTGAAGCGAGTTCCAAAAAATTTGAGAACTAGCTCGACGTAGAGAGAAAACGTTTAGCTGAATCTATCTAATGAGGGTACATACCGAACAACTATCCATGAAATTGTTGAATTTGCCGTGACGTAAAGTATGTGATGAATACATTATTGTTATCTTTATATATAAGATTCCTCCATAAGATTGCTAACACAAATATTATGTTACCTTCAGTCATGAACGGCATGTTTCAGGTAAATTCATAAATACAGGATTCGCCAAGGTTAGCTGCTTAGTGAACCGGCTTCAGGCTGTAGCATATTAAATAGAACTGTTAAATATCGATGTGTTAAATGATGGAATTACGTTGCCAAAACCGTATAGTGTTCTTTTATAACTGCGACATTAAAAAATATCATATTAAGAGAGTTTTTTTTTAATAACAAGATATCCAATTATGTTATTTGAACTGTGCTATGCCATTTTTAATTCTTTTTGGTATCTAGGGCACAATCATATTCATAAGTAAACATTGTTTTTCTCACATAAACCATGATTATTACTATATGATTTTATACAAAGATAATATAATAAAATAATCAACTTCTATGGCGCCTGTATCCTCAGGAACCTGAGCTCAGAGGCGCAACAAAACAAAATCATTAAGCATAATCGTGAACTGGGATGCGCAAAAGTCATTAACAGAATGAGGGACAACCGAAGATACCAGATTTGTTTACTTATAATAAAGATTCCCTCACGATGAATTAGTTTTGATTTGTACTTATTTTAATAACTTTGTTATTTGTGTTAATGTTCTAACGCAGATGCAATGGATGACACATAACTAATATCTGGTTTCATTGTGTTAGTTAAGCAGTGCAGTTACTTTTTCTGCAATGAACATTTTGAATAATAGAAGTTTTTACATAAGAACTCATGTAAGCTTAATTCACCTAAAAGATGTTTATTCCTTACAAACAATTATGAATAATATGCATAGTTCTTGTGGTTATGTATTAAGCCATGTAAATCAAATTATGCTTAATATACTTGTTTTATGTTATTGAATTTCTTTGTGTTCGCGCAAATGTGCTGCTACTTCCACAACAGGGTACCACCACAACACTGTCACTGGCTCGGGGAGGGGGGCTGTTTAGTGTTTTCGAGAAGCGAAATGTACGTTACTCGTTAGGCATTCTTGAATTGTCATACATTGACAAAACCAAAGAGCACGAACAAAGTGTCAAACGTTTTAATAGTATAACGCATGAATGATGTTACCATCCCAGACAAGTGATTAGTTTGAGATTACGGAATGGAATCGGCCGCCGACGATGGTCGACCTTCGCCATCGAACCATGTAAACAGATCTGGCTGGCAACTTCCGACGTTCACTAATATGGCCCGATTTTCGCGCAACCTGCCTCCTCTGCCCACAATCGTCACTCTATTTTGTGTAGGCGTTCCCGTGAAACCGTGAAGCGCCAGGCGATGATGTGTGCGACAAACGGGGACACCAATGCACGGAGCCTGGGTAATCGAGGCTATTACGAAGTCTCTACATAAAAAACCGTGGCTAGTTTCGCTTATCCGACTCTCTCTCTCGGCTTCGTGAATCCGCCGAGAATAGCGTCTGGCAACAGAAGCATGTTTTGACTGTTACCGTCGTCAGATGGCACCACTGGTATACGCAAAAATTAAGACGTCATCAATCTGAAGTAATCTGTGTAATCAGTATTGGCGCATTTTCGTGATCTTGTGACCAGTTCTGGTCGTACCTTATTATCTGAGTTTTCTCAATAGTTCGCAGTCCTTTTTTAGACAGGATGCGTGTCAAATGGAGACGGACGCAAACATTTACAAATAATTTAAACACTTCGTTGTGATAAAGTATGTTGTGCAGCGTATAACCCTTTTTTCAATATTTATTATTTGCGAAGTTTTTTACTGTTATAAAAAGGGTCATTTTTTACACTTGGTCTTGGGATAGAGTCCATTTCTTGTGATCTGGATGTTTGTGGGCTGTACTGCCACTGAATGTAAGGGCAAACGGCATAATGCGTCCTAATGAAGATATTGAGGTGGAATAAAAAGGTTTAATTAAGACCTAATAATGTGTTAACTTGACATGACCTTGCAATGACCGTTGACCTATTTAAGTAAAAAATGCCCTAATTAAGTAATCATGTATGACATGAGATCAGTAAGTTGAGGGAGGAGTGTATACACATTAACCTTAATACCCACATATTGACCTTACGTGTTACTGAATTACGTGTGTTAATGATCTATTTATTTTTAATTAAGTATGGATTGTGGTGCTATCATGTCAATAAAGGCTGTAATTGTTGACCATAATACTGACCTTACAGTGACCTGATTATTTGCCCTCCATTGACATATTTACATTGATAAATTACCTATTTTAGCCACAAATAATTATGCACGACAGTGGTGTTTACAAATGTACTGGGCAAATGGTGTACACAATTAACTTTACTACAATGTGATCTTTTGGAGACTGGATTATGTATAATTAAAGATGCTTTCTCAATTTTATTGCTTGTCTTTTTTCAAGTTCATTTTGCAAAAATGCAAGCCTACCTAGTATTCACTATGACTCCACAATTAAATTACTTAGTAAAAATCGAAATGCTGAAAACTCAAAATTTTCACCTTTGGTAAAATTTCATAACTTTATCATGTAATCGGCGAGAGGATGGAAGGCAAGCCCATGATCGGCATTGACTCGCACAGAGTTTACCATTTTGGATATCCACTATTTTGAGCCCTACCAGATTTATTATTATTAAACATTTATAACATGCCATATATCCGGGTGAAACACCTGCTCAAAGGCTGTAGAGTTAGTTGTACGTATATAAGTAAAATACATTAAAATTAGCTAAAACAGATAAAAGGAATAAATTAAATGAAAAAAATTAATAAGGTGCCTAAATTAGTTCAAGAAATAGGTAGAATAAGTTAGTTTATAAAACATCAGCAAATACATAAATCAAATGAAGTTAAAATGCCACTGGAATATCACTGCTGCAAAGTGCAAAGTTGCCTGCCGGAACAAATGAGCCTGCATTCCTGTCATGAGGCAGAATCAGCACAGCCACCAAAAATGAACAACTAAAGTAAATTTTTTCGATGATTTCAACAAAAATACGCACTTTTTAATTAAACCGATTGCAGATATTACAATTCACACACTACATATTAGAACATAAACAAACCAGATACATGATGGGCAAAATATGTAGAATCTGTAGTGTTTACTGTATAATTATAAAGAACACCAATATATTCTTGCATATGGAAATAATTGTTTGAAAAAACACAATTTATTATACATTATGAGAGCTTTGTAATTTCCTGCATGCATATTGCAACAATATTTATAGTCCAATGTCAAAACTGGTTTACAGTACACTGCAGGCCCAGTACATCAATATTCATATTTCACTGTGTCATGAAATAATATCCTGTACTTCAACATGAAGTAATGTTTATTTATTGTTCACTGTAGGCTGATATGAAGACATGGAAAAAGACAATACCCAAAGTTGGCATACACAGGTGTATAAGGAAGACCATAATAATAGTACAATGCAGCAATATTCACAGTTCACTGTTTCATATATCCAATCCATGTCAATGTTCACAGGACATTACAGCAAAGTGCATAAGTCTATATGACATTGTCGGCTTAGTATACACATATTCACAGTTCACTGTTTCGCAAATCCATGCATGTGTAACGTGTGGATTTCACAGCCTGATATACAATATTTGGCTGATCTAGACATGCCAAAATTTCTATTGAAGCTGTCATGCAAAGTTCATTCTGGATGTCGATCCTCTTGGCTGGAGTAACTGTTGCAGTCTTCACGGAAGTCACTGGCACTAAAATAACAGGAACGTAAAATAGGAATAGGAATGTAAAATAATTAAATTAGTAGTTATTATCATATGCACTATTTACTACAAGGTATGGTTATAGGAAGTTACTCGAACTTGTCTAGTTCTAGTACCCATTGTTACATTATGTAACAGTTGAATATCAATATTGATGGATATCAATATTGTTCGTTGGCACAGGTCAAAGTGTTATAAATTTACAAATGTGTACAATCAGCCCAAAAGAGATCTGACTGATTGAAACTTATAGGTGTTGCAGACAACCAAAACATGTTTATAATATAATTTAATCAAACAAAATGCATACTGTACACATGCACAAATTGGCCACCATTAATAATTGCTATTTCTTATTTAATTAGGCATGTTGATCAATATTATTATTCATGTGTATTGTTTTACATCAGAATATCATAATTTATCATATTTTATGTGTGTACAACATAAGAAGTGCCCAATGTGTTAAGTTGGTGGCATACAGGAATTAAATTATTAAAAACAGATCTTGTTATCAACTAATACTTGCCATAATTGTTATTGTTATGCTTTTTTCATAATTGTCTATGTAGCACTGCACAGGGAGGAAGGTGTACACCATCCACTCATTACCACCATTTCCTCCCTAACATACATATACACAGTACACATCTAATGTAAGTGGATCAACCAATCAAGTAAGTTAAAATCACACTTTTACAGGGGTTATGATTTGTGAATGATTTTCATTGAAAATCAAGTTCTCAGTGCAACTTCGCATCAATGTTAATAAGCATCACAAATGATACACGTTCATGTGCACAAACACAATGCCAAGTTTGGAATGTGTCTATAAATGGGCCACCCTTAATATTTTGTATCTGCTTTTAATTGTAAGTTGTGGAACTAAAGTTCTCTAACATGACAGTAATATCCCATTTAGTAGTTTTATCAATGTAATGAACATTGTAAAAAATATAAATTAAATTAATGTAAACTTAATTATCAATGTATGAAAAACAATGAGGAATTGCATAGTCAGTGTTTTTGTTAACACATTGTGGTTCAAAGAAATGGTAGTATGATACTGCAGATATAATTATGAAAGTTTCAATTACCATTCGGTAATGCAGTGATCCTCATCAACTACAATTGCATGTAGTCTCTCCTGAAAAAGCTCATCTGACATGATGGCCCTCCACTGTCCTGCAAACAATGCTTTGGGATTCGGTAGCATAACTGGAAAGTCCCCCTGTTTCACCCTTTCCCTTGTCTCTGAAAAATGAAATTTTTCATATTCAGAAGATGCTATTAAAATAATATATCGGTATCTAGGCTGCTGACTGAAGTATAATGTCAATAAGCAGACAAAAACTATTGACACAGTAGTTGCTTTTGTCACCGGGCAAGTACAAATTCACTATGCAGCTGTCATGCATATACAGTGCGTGCGTGTTTATAATACCATGTTAATATTTTTATAATACATATTATAAACATGGCCAAGGCTGCACACAATTACACAAAATCAAATCAATTACGTTTCGTTTTAATTGCACTAGTCCTGTTTCAATTACATATGCGTTATATGGATCTCCCCACAGAAAGGCACATGTATGCAAAAATGGCGCACACCAAAGAATGACAAAAAAGGCACATTTGAACATGGTATAATTAAGATTAACTTCTATTTCTACACTTCAGGAACAAATGTAAATCTGAACTGAAACAAATAAGACAAAAAAAAATTAAATTAGAATTGTAGTTGCAAAGTGAGGTGCATTCAGCAGATGAGATACATTTTTCAAAAACTGACAGTTAAGTTTCTGCAAATTGAATGCCCCTGAAGCCATAAAGAAGTGCTCATTTTTTTCTGGTCAGCAAAAACGTGTACTAGTTGCAACTTCAGGCCATTGTCCATTTGTGGGTGCGTTTTTGGACACTTTCACATTACATACACAATTTGGCTGTAAATGCTTAAATGCTTTTGCTGAAGTGCTCAGACATAGCTATTAATCATCAGTTAAAATTTAAGCAAATTCTGAGACATCAACTTTTAAAATTTCCTGATAATTGGTCGATTTTACACTGATTGACCCACATATCAGTCAGTATGGGAAAATAACTGGCTATGTTTGGTTATGTTTACATACAAGAAACAGAGTACAGAGAGGAAAAATTAGCTATTTCGGTTATTCGCGTTACATTTATGAGGGGTCTATCTTTGGCTGAGAGCTACATCAATACCATATTATATTAGTAACTGCAATACCAAATGGGTGTACCATATAGGTACTAGGTAAGCTAATTAGGAAGTAATGTAGGCGTATGCAAGTTTGATTTAATTGTATAAAATATAATCAATGTATTAAAATAATGCTTTACTAAAAACATTACAGATAATCAATAAAATATAATAATATATGTTGTGTATATCATATTTGTTTGTTATTATGTACCATAATATGCAGAAACTAAATATAACTGCTCTAAAATATATGTAATTTTTGGTGTTGAGTATGTCTATAGTGGCTCTATTCACATTTAATTTTTTTTATATGGAATGGAGAATTGGAATTGGTATTTTTAAGGTATAATTGGATTTGGCATTTGTAAATGATGAGTAATTTGAAATTATATAATGTAATTGACCCCAACTCTGCTTCTGACGGACTGTGGGCAACACCGTACAACACACACTGACTGCCACGTTGAAGGTGAACGTTGCAGACACTCACTACATGGTTCAACAACCACGAATCACAACTCCACACTGATGTAGAGCTGCTAGAGGCCCGAAATGGAGTTGATAAAAGAATTTAAAAAAAAACATTAATGAGAAATGAATGAAACAAATTATCTACTGATTGTGTAAATGTTAGCGGCATGAATAGGTTACACATAGACCACAGTTAAACTGTGGACAAGCCAATGGCTTCCTTGTCCAGTGGCCATCTGGAGCTTGTTGCATGGGATGGCAATCTTGGTAAATGTTGTTTACTTTAGTAGCTACTGGCTAGAAACAGGGGACTAGTGACACTGGTGGCTGGAGGGTGCAGGGACCAACTAGTGACACTGATGGCTAGATGATGCAGGGACCAACTGGCGACAATGATGGCTGGAGGGTGCAGGGACCAACTAGTGACACTGATGGCTAGATGATGCAGGGACCAACTAGCGACAATGATGGCTGGAGGGTGCAGGGACCAACTAGTGACACTGATGGCTGGAGGGTGCAGGGACCAACTAGTGACACTGGTGGTTGGAGGGCGCAGGGACCTACTAGTGACACTGATGGCTGGAGGGTGTGAAGGGACCAATTAGTGACACTGATGGCTGGAAGGTGCTGGGGAAACTAGTGACACTGGTGGCTGGAGGGAACAGGGACCAACTAGTGACACTGGTGGCTGGAGGGTGCAGGGACCAACTAGTGACACTGGTGGCTGGAGGGTGCAGGGACCAACTAGTGACACTGGTGGCTGGAGGGTGCAGGAACCAACTAGTGACACTGGTGGCTGGAGGGTGCAGAGACCAACTAGTGACACTGGTGGCTGGAGGGTGCAGGGACCAACTAGTGACACTGGTGGTTGGAGGGTGCAGGGACCAACTAGTGACACTGGTGGCTGGAGGGTGCAGAGACCAACTAGTGACACTGGTGGCTGGAGGGTGCAGGGACCAACTAGTGACACTGGTGGTTGGAGGGTGCAGGGACCAACTAGTGACACTGGTGGTTGGAGGGTGCGAGGACCAACTAGTGACACTGATGGCTGGAGGGTGCAGGGACCAACTAGTGACACTGGTGGCTGGAGTGAACAGGGACCAACTAGTGACACTGGTGGCTGGAGGGTGCAGAGACCAACTAGTGACACTGGTGGCTGGAGGGTGCAGGGACCAACTAGTGACACTGATGGCTGGAGGGTGCAGGGACCAATTATGAAACACTGATGGCTGGAGGGTGTGAAGGGACCAACTAGTGACACTGATGGCTGGAAGGTGCTGGGGAAACTAGTGACACTGGTGGTTGGAGGGTGCAGGGACCATCTATACAGCATAAACTATATCTATTCTAACATACTGACCACCCAAATTTGTTTTAATGAACTACAATTGATTAATATAAAATTTGAAAGTGATCTGTTTAATATGAATGTTTAAACTCGAATATAACGTTTACAATGCATGTTTAATGGCAAAGTTGATAGGCCTATTCATAAACAGATAATGGTCAAATGATATTTTTAGAATGATCAGACTTGATACCTTTAACAACTACAAGGTGTTGTGATTATTTCAACATGGAAAGAAATTAATAGTTTTACTTCCGAAACGGCAATTGTAGTAACAGTAGAGGGTAGGTATGATAGTGACTTGAGAGGTCAGTGAGTGCGAGACAAACATGCTACCACCACACACAGTGTGGAGACAGACAAGTCCCTACCTTGATGAGATCCTCCTCATCGTACGAAACATCCAGTGACTATCCACGCTGCATGGACGACGCACGCGAATCTCCCAGCTCCTCCTTCAGGTCATCGAAACCTAAACAACAGTAGATTGCTCATCACAAATCACATTCTTAATGATCAACAACTGGCAAAACTCTCTATCAAGCCTTACGTTTTTTTGTTATTATAGAAAACCAACGTCTTGATAATTATAATTTAATAATATTTGTGAAACTTGTCTTCTGTAGCAAAGTCATAGTGTTATTAATTACATTTGGCCAGCATAGCAAAGAAGTGCAATAGTCACTGAAATGTGTGTACTGTAGTGTGTGAATTACCAATATTGTCTATAACTTTGTAACAGAGAAATAGTATATATCACTCCACATATGTACAATTAAAGTGACAATCCAAGTACCTGTTTTAAATTACGTAAATTACTTTCTACTTTACCTTAGCAGGCTATGGTAAATTTGAACTTATAAGATATAGGTACGAAAATACTAATTGAAATATTTTTTTTTACTTAAGATAGTACAGGGTTCGTACACATTTTGCTATTTCAAGTTCAATGACTTTCCATGACCTGGCAATGTAAATTTCCATGACCTTTTTTGACAAGTTAGACCATCCTATGTGCTACACTTGAATATGACCAACTAATAATTAATTCTATTTAGCATGCAATGGCATGTTTTTTATGCATTGGAAGCATGCCATTTCACACCAGTTTATATTGGTATTGCCTACTAAGCTGCATTTATGATTATATATCAGATTCTTATACATGGTGTATTTGTGAATCTCTATTGCAATTTCCAAACCGCCTAAGCGAAGTCGCACACGAAAACAGTGCCATGTCATGGAATAGCGAACTAGTACGGCATTGGCCATGCCTAGATTTAACAAGATTTGCCATCCAAGCCAAAGGCCCAGATGGCAAGTGGACAAGGAAGCCATTGGCTTATCGAGAGTCCAACAATGTTCATCTACTTATAACCCGCCCTCCTGAGATATGTGTCAACCTTGTTTTTAAACATATTCACGCTGCTAGCAGTTACACAATCTGTAGACAATTTGTTCCATTCATTTATTGCCCTCTGTGAGAACGAGTGCTTCCTGATGTCCAATCTACATTGATCCTTTACTAATTTTACCTGATGTCCTCTAGTTCTGCTATCCTTCTTGAGTGAGAAAAACATATTTCTATCAATATTTTCATACCCATTCAATATCTTAAAAACTTCAATCCGATCTCCTCTTAACCTCCTTGTCTCTAGAATTGTTAAACCACATTCTTTCAGGCGTTCTTCATAACTAAGGTCTCTCAGTTCTGGAATCATTTTAGTTGCTCTCCTTTGTATGCGTTCAAGCGTATCTATATCCTTCTTACGATATGGTCTCTATGCTTGTATACAGTATTCTAAATGAGGTCTAACTATTGCTTTATAAAGAGGTATAATTAACTTTTTTCCATTGTATGTTGTTTCTTCTAATCAATCCAAGAATTTAATTACCCTTTGAAGCTGCAATACCACACTGCTCTGAAACTTTCATATCAGCACTTATTGTAACTCCTAAGTCCTTTTCTTTTACAGTAGTACCCAGAACAGTATCTCCCATTTTATAGTTTACATCCAAGTTCCCATGTCCTGTATGTAGGCATTTACATTTCCCAAAATTTAACAACATCTGCCATTTCTCAGACCATTTCACTAATCTGTCTAGATCGTTTTGTAAATGTTGTTTATCACCATCAGTATTAACCTTTCTAAAGAGTTTTGTGTCATCCGCAAATTTCAGTACGTTGCTTGTTATACTGTCGTCCAAGTCATTGATATATATTAAGAATAATATAGGTCCTAATACGGATCCTTGAGGTACCCCACTCAAAACCGATTTCCAATTTGAAACTTCTCCATCTACTACAACTCGTTGTCTTCTGTCAGTCAGCCATTGTTTTATCCAGTCAGTTATGCTATCCCCGATACCATGGGCTTTTAATTTAAGTAGTAATCTTTGATGTGGCACTTTGTCAAAAGCTTTCTGAAAATCTAAGTAGATAATATCTACTGGCGATCCCACGTCTATCCACTTAGTGATTTCTTCCAAAAAACATAACATATTTGTTAAGCATGACCTCGCTTTAAGGAATCCATGTTAAGATGAATTTAATAATTTATGCCTAACAAGGAAGTCCACCATATGGTCTTTAATTAACCTTTCTAATAATTTACAAATCACTGACGTTAAACTCACTGGTCTGTAATTCTCTGACTTATTTCTCGAACCCTTTTTAAATAATGGTATGATGTTTGCTTCTTTCCATTCAAACGGAACAACTCCCTCTTTTAATGACAAGTTGAATACTCTTCTAGGGCTTGGCTACGCTTACGGTGATCGGCGACATGTTGCAATTCAAAACCATTTCACCAAATGCAATGTATGGAGTTTACTAAAGTAAACATATATATTTCATTGTACAAGTCATAGCGCCAACAAGTACCAAGGCGACAACAGCAGAATCCGAATTGGAAATGGTGGCGCAACTACACGAAAAAACAAATCGCTTGTCTAAGTTAATTTGGCATATTTAGGCAAGCGATTTATCACTCGCCTGTTGTTTTCAAACGTGAAGCACTGTGATAAAACAAATTACATCATTGACATTGTGTTTATTTCATTTATAAATATGCCTAGCAAATGTCATATTTAATTTTTATATTATTACTGACATGAATTATAATAATAATTTATATTACTATTTATAAAAGACAATGTCAATAAATTTAAGACTAAAAACAAGGGGTAAGAGCCCCAAATCACACTTATTTTCACCTGTTTTCATGTGCCTTTTTTAGAACTAACTTGATTGCAATGCAAACATGAACCACGAATGACATGAGAAATCTGCGTTACCGTAATAGTCAGCCATATGGTATATGTATGAAACTGAAATCAATACAGTGGCTTACCCGTATCAATACTGCTTCCGCTCAGCTTCGGGTGAACGCGCAACCAAGTCCAAGGCCCATCGTGTGTAGGCAAAAATGTTCGCCCCGCTCTTCGTCTCTGGGGCGAAAGTCCTGAGGGGCATTTGCTAACTCGCCGTTTTGGCAGTTCAGTAGCCATTTGGCTACGGAACTAATAACTTAAGTTTTCAAACCGATACGCACTAACCGTTTCACATGTGTATTCCGTGACATACAACCGACGATTGGGCGTCAAGAAACTGAAGAAATGTGATCCAAATAATTACTTATGAGTACTTTTATCGGTGACATAGAAAACATTTCACAATTAGCCGCCATACTGTGCACGTGATGTTGCCTTTGCGTCACATGATCAAACGTGATTTCGTGTAGAATGAGGCCAGAATGGGCCAGCAGCACAGACATAAATAAAACACCCGTTAGTAAGTTAGTAGTTTATAGGGGCATTATTAATGATGTAACTCTATGGCCAGCAGACGGCAATTCTTACCGTGACCTTATATAGATCTATGGAAATCCCGCTTGCTAATCTCGCTCACAACAACATCCGGTTATATACAAACCTTGACAAGCACATGCGTTCTGACAAAAAGGTAATAATTTCACACTTTTACATGGTTATTGTCAGGTAACTTTAGTGATATACATATAAGAATGCATACAGACACGAAAGACGTGTTTATTGCTCTGTTTATGGCGTTTTTGTAAGGTTTCACGTTTCATGAAAATACTTACGTTTCGGCCGAGCGAGATCTTCGCCGTACTAGTAGCAACAGCCAGATAGAAAAACATTGTAGGGCGATTGACTTTGCCTACATCGTGTGTAGTCTTTCTTCCGATGACCAACAGTAAATAAAAGGCAACACCATGTCAACGTTTATCATTTATGTCAACGTGTGACAGCCGATATTGCCGGGTAACTTATCAAGTACACGAGGGAGAACTGTGTATATGAGGGTTTCTCCGTACCCTGTTGGAAGTATTCCCATCCCATAACGTCCATCAGTAATGTTCTGGATGCAGGCAAACTGTTGCAAATTCTAAATTTAACGACTCTTGCTCTGTCGATAGCACGTGCGATTCGTAGCGACGCCATTTGTATTTCTGTAGGCGTTACCGGATGAAGTGCCAGCAGCCAATCAGCGTCATCATCGAGCTTAATGAGCTACTTATATATGCGCCCAGAATCTGGGCGCATACATAATTTCCGTCACAATGGGAACCCATAGAGTTACATCATTAATCACCCCCCTATAAACAAGAGCGACAAGCCAGCTCACTGCAGTGAAGCGGGTGTGGACCACTGGCGGGCATTTCATTGCACGGCAGAAACAGTTGCATCCACTGCATGACACATAGGGTAGTACTGTTTATAGTGTAAACATAGCATGTTAAAAATAGTTGTCTAACATATGTAAGTAAGTAAGTAAGTGAGTGAGTAAGTAAGTTAATGTATTTCCTCCTCACCATCATCATGTACAATATAAGGCAAACAAAAGCAATGAAGATGAGGTAGCTACCAGAGATTTATAAACTAGTCGCCAGTGACGATGACACCAGGGACCAATTAACTTGAAGATTTGTCATGTGTTCTTAATGGGGCATGGCCACCAGACTGATAAATAATTTTGGTGAGGGCGGTCCCAGCAGTTGTGTTATAAGTGTGGGCAGTTGGGTTGTTCATACATGCATTAGTGTTAAACTCTTCAAGATAAACATCTTGGAGGCTTGCTGGAGAAAGTTGTGGGACAACGAATATGGTTATTTCCTGTGTGGCTTACAGCTGTACGAATCAACAGAAGACATGATCTAACATCTCGTTATTTTCAGGTAATTTATGTTGCAAATGTTTGTGCTGTGTTAGTGTATATGTGAATGAATATAACAGTTTCGAAAATGTTCTGAAATATCAATATATTACAGATACGTTTATTTTTCTTGGGGCAGCGTACATTAAGTGTTTCCCAGTAGTCACATTGATTGGGTGCAACATAAAATGTTATAGGGGTAGGATTCAGTTTTGTAAATAATGTGTGCGTGCATGTATGCATATTTGTAACTCTTTTATAAAACTCTACTAGATGTCAGCTCATTAATAAGATTTTTTTTCTTTATTAAGTCATCTGCATTTAATGAGGCTCTCCCCATTAAATTTTGGTCGTCGTTTGCCTTTTCATCGTTGTATGAACCACTATTATGTAACTCATTCTGTACACATTGCAACATTCATTGCATTCTATGCATTTGTTTGACAAACAATGTGAAAGGTTGCCTACTAAAACAATTGACAGCTTAAATGAGAGAGCACATTTCTTTACATGAGGCGTGTCCTTGGGCAAGTTGGCCATATAACATTCGAGAGATCTTGATCTGCAGGTGGAAATAGCTGTGATGGAGCAGCTGGGGAATGTGTTGGAAGATGAGAAAAGAATATTTTTGGGACCTTAGAGAAGAATGTCCAACAGGGCTTAATGAGATTTTGACCTCTTGCAGTCATTATCTAATACATGTATAGAGCACTTCAGAAAGTTCAGTTTCGATCATGTTTAGTGGTGCTACTGTTATAGTTAATATGTTATGATATTTGATATACAAGGTGCATGGATAGATTGTGCACGTAATAAGGTATTAGGTATATATAGCTATGTAGTATTAATCTCTTATTAGTACTGTATATCTATAGATGTATGATGAAGACTGGGTGCTGTACAGTATAAACACTGGGCCTCCAGTGGGTTCTTGCCGTGCAGCAGCATGAATGTCACTGGTCCATGCCGGCATCACTTTATCATGTGTCAACTGATAAGAGCTTAGCGGTCTTGTTTTACTAACGGGTGCTCTATTTATGTCTATGTGGGAACCCCACTCTGTGTCCAGGCATAGATGGTCCAGGCGATGATGTGTACGACAAACGGTGGCGCCACAGCGCGGAGCCTGGATAATCGAGGCTACACGGTGGCATGAGCACCAATCAGCGTAATTCCAGACGACGCCACTTCCTCCTTGTCAAGCTCGAGTACCGTCTAGATCACCGCTGGAAGGAATTTAGACGTTCTGCTCCTACTAAGTAACAAGGGTACAACACGAATCTTAGGGTGAGTGATAAGTGTTTAAAGTGACACTGCGTTGTCACAGAACCGAGCCAAATCTACTGCGATATTGCACAGATATACACAACCACCGGTCGAAGGATTTCGAAAGACCCTTCGGAAGCTTGTTAGATGGCGCTAGTTGTCCTCTGTTCAGAAAGTTGAGCAAAACGTGTAGTAGAGCCATGTTTATAGGGGTCATGCCTCAGTTAGACTTCCTGAATGTAGGGCATAGTAAGTTTGGATATAGGACGTTTAAAAAACATTCATACGATCTGACATAAGTGCATTTGTGCACGGACATTACCAGGTTTGGTGGCGGAAGCTGTTGAGAGTGAAATGGTGGATTTTTAGATGATTTTAATAGGCGGAAGGATATCTGTGATTTTTTTGGCGATTAGACACGTGGTGCGTCGTAATTCATGCCAATATTGGTAAACATTGAGGGGTATCGCACATACAGGCATATTACAAGAGTTATAAGTGTCTAATTTTGACAAAATTCGACCAGCATGTCAATGGGATGATGACGGCGGCTGGTGAAAACTTTTATGATTTTTTATGGTCACGTTTTCTTATAATTTTGCAAAACGTTAACATGGCCATCAATGGGAAATGTAACTATAGGCTGAACCCTATAGGGGGTACACATTACGGTCCATAGCAGGCCCGTAGCCTTTTTGTGAACCCCCTTTAAAAAAATATCAACCCCTTTTTTAAATGTGAACCCTCTTGAACCCCCTCGTGAACCCACCCTCTCAAAAGCATGAACCTCCAATAATAATTATAAAAATAATAATAATATTTTCATAATAATATTATTATTTTCATAATAATAATATAATTTTTTTCATACTAATATTATTTTCATAATAATTGGAAAATAATAATATTTTCATATTATTGGTGGGTTCATGCTTTTTATGGGGGTTTTCATGCTTTAGAGAGGTGGTTTCAAGCTTATGAGAAGGGAGGTTCACATTTAAAAAAAGAGGGGGTTGACATTTATGAAAATAAAATCTTCATATTATTGGGGGGTTCACGCTTTTGAGAATATTATTCCAACTATAAATATGTTACCAAGTCAATGTGTGGTCAGTTGGTAACAGCCAGAGCCACAGCCATTAACTCCTGCTGCATTTGTACTCGAATCCATTGGTCCATGAATTGAGGCAAGTGCGATGAAAAAGTAAGCAATTGAATCGCTGTACCTATCTGGCTGTGGGATATCAGAAGCATTTGTTCATTCGACCGTGACAGTGTTGTGATCGGTGAGCGTAATATGTGAATGCGGACGCTTAAATGAATGGTGGTTATGGTGGCGCCTATGTGGCTGCACCGGTACATGCTCTGTGGACATATTGCGGATTTTACCAGTTTCAGCCAGTTAACAGTATTCCAAATTGATACACGTTTTATGGAAGCACCAATAATATACTGGACTACGTGGGTTTAGTAAGTGTGCGTGACTTTTTAGGATTGTTACCGAATTATAGTTTTACCTTTGTGAGTGCACCTGTATGACATTAACAAGCTGGTGATCGATCGTGTATGACCAGGACAAACAAAAATAGTGTGTACGCGCGAGGCATGACCCGGGAATGCCTGCATTGGTTACGGCCAAGCAGACACATTTAGCTCAATGGTGCTGCCTGGAGAGCCGCTACCGAAGCAGGGGTGGCACTCCATCGGCCCACCCATCGGGGCTGCCGTGGGGTGCCCACAAACGACGATTTATACGTGTACTTGTGTCAGTACAATCAGCAATGTCCGCTGAGCCGATACCTCGAGTCCACCACTACCTAAGATCATCAGTAACAAGGACAACAATACCATCGCTGAAACTTGTTTTGTTGTACACAACATCTGTCTGCAACAAAGTGTCTGTTGTAAGTGAGATAATGCGTTGACGATGATGTGTCATTCTTCACCGAGACCTGGCTGCGAGACGAATATCAGGATATCGATCTGACACTGCCAGGGTTCGAATTCAAGAAACTCGACCGATCGGTCAAACGGAGCGTAGGTCTGGGTGTCCTGCTCAGAAGTTCACTGAAATTGGCAATAATCAGAAGCATCTTTTAATTGTTTTGACTACATTGATACAGCAGTACATTGTAGTGTACATTGATACAGCAGTACATTGTAATGTACATTGATACAGCAGTACATTGTGATGTACGTTCTTATAATGATAGAGCGTAAAAAATTGCTATTACGCAATAATTTCAATATTCTTAATGTTTTCATAGTAACTAGGTTAGGTTATGTATGATGGGTTTGTATGCAATATGTTCGCTTATTTTATTCAATATACAGCAGTATTGCAGCTGACACAGACCACTTATAGTAAAATGTATAGATGCCTGTAAAGCTGAATAAACGTAGATTATGATGCTATACAAAGCGTTTTTTTTAAGCGAAAGTAACTTTTTATATAAGGTGAATGAACATGTCGTAATTGTCGCAAATTTTACCCCACACCTGGGGCAAGATGACTTTCATGGTGGGGTAAATTGACACGGCAAGCCTTAATCAGTTATTAAGTGTTTCAACGTTTAGCAGAGATCGCACGTGAACTTTCCTTCGTAACTGGAGCAACCCTCGTGCAACCAGTCGTTGCACCGGTTGCGCTGGATCCAGTCTTCGGTTGGAGGAACCGCAAACGTGTTGCACGCCAGCACACCACTTGTTTTTCTTCATGTGCTGGTGTGTTCACTCTCCTTCTTCGCCACTGGTTTCGCCTCCAGCACGTTTCTCATGTGAGAGCCGGTTATGATGTATGATGATCTTCTGCCCTTACAGCAAGCTGAGAATGGCCTCCCAGCATGCTGTAGCGGCATTACGTCCCATTGCGACTCCGCTTTGGTAGCATCATCGATGACACTTACTGTCTGCGACGAGAGCAGGAGTTTCATTGATGACACTCGTTGTCTGCGACGAGAACGGGGACTTGAGGCTCACCCATGGGGCTGCTAAAGCCACCGAGGCCCACTGCATTACAACATTTTTTCGATACAATTGAAGAGGTGCATTTTTTTATTAAACCAAGATATAGTATATATAATTTTCAGAATCTGTCTCAGTTGCCCGGGGAATAGCAACACACGGTTAATTCGATTTGCGGGGTCTAATGGGTTAAATGACTTTTTACACACAATGAACGTGGACATTGCGTTGTCCCTTGGGACCACCTCAAACCATCCCGCGGACCACCTGAGGGCCGCGGACCACAGTTTATGAACCCCTGGTCTGTGTCAGGACCGTCTGGGGGTGGTCACGTTCCTTCGTCATAGCAGCGGCGAAGTCACTCTCCTCAAAAGTATATGTCTTCGTTGAATGGTTCGATGCCGGTTGCAGCAAACCCATTGATGGCATTACCAACTGTAGCAGCTTTCTTGTAGGCTGCGCAAAACGATTGGCCGACTTGTCTGTCTATTGTGGCGCTGCCTGGACCCGACACCACCCAGTTATCACATTGACTTACTTGACTTATAGCCTTGTACTCCGTGTGGAGCATAGATCGACCACCAGCTTCCTCCACTTGGCCCTGTCTCGGGACAAAACTTCCAGCTGACCCAGGAGTGTCCCTACGTCCGTCCTTGAGTCTCAACAGACCTGTCCCAGGTGGAGCGGGGTCTTCCTCGCTTCCGTTTCCCTTGTGGGTTCCATTTTAGAGCATGGCGTACCACGCTGGACGTTGGTTTTCTCAAGGTGTGGCCCAGCCAATCCCACTTTCTTCTCTTGATCTGGGCTTCTGCTTGTGCTTGTCCTGTTCTTCTCCAGATTTCTTCGTTTGCGATTTTTTTCCTGCCATGGATGGCCCTCACGCATCTGTTAATGAAGGTCTGCAGTTTTTGTGTTAAGGCCTTTGTTATGCGTCAGGTTTCACACGCAGAAGGACTGCCTTTACGTTGGTGTTAAAAATCCGAAGTTTGGTCTTGCCGGAGATTACCAAGTCCAAATGGGCCTCAGAGTCTTAAACGCTGCTGTGACTTTCCCTATCCTGCTTAGGAATTGCTTGTAGTCGTTTCTGTAGAAAGCTTTGTTATACGGGATGGGGCTGCTAACCCCATGCCACGCCCACGTTATCACATTATTGGTTGTATAATTTCTACAGTGGGCCAAAGAATGACACATCCAACGGTTGAATTTTGTGTGCCATATGTGGAGGAAATCCGAGCGTAACGATGCCATTCATTCCAAATAATGTAACTTCATTATTTTGCCTGCAACAGAGTTGCAAACTTTGGAAAATGTAATAAATGTGGCCACATTATACGGGACCGTGTTGTAAAAACTCAGTGTGATTCAATACCTGCACTGAATAGTGACTTGTTCATAATGCTATAGACAGATAATTGAGTAGTCTTGTACTTGTGGGGCCCGTATTAATATGGCTTTTTTCATGCATACCTAGTTTTATCCCAAAACGTTCATTACATCCCACTACAAATAGCGCTGCAGATTGCACCAGCCTCGTGTTGGGCGATAACACCGGACGCTGGCGCAATATGCAGCCATGGGTACATGGCCCCGTCCAGATCTGGATGTTTGTAAAGTTTAGGTCTTTTATGGCGAGTAGATTGTTTTGCTATTTGTGTTAAGTAGATCATCTAGTATATTTGTAATTAATTATATGCAATTATATAATTATTGTTCATAGAAAGTAAACATTTTGGTAAGCATAAAGATTTCTGGTCGAAGTCAGACAGCAATATATATATATATATATATATATATATATATATATATATATATATATATATATATATATATATATATATATATATATATATATATATATATATATATATATATAATGCCTGCGGACGCTCTAATGCTGCACCAAAGTTACTTCCCAGTAACCGTGCATAAATGTGAAATGATGACGTTTTCTAATTAAAAAAAACGTAACATCACGTGACGTCGTGCGAGCGTTGTTTTCGGACAAATCCACCCACTCTTAAACGATGAACTTACTCATAATCGATTATTTGGAGCACATGCCGTCTGCTCCTTGACGCCAATGTGCAGATGGTATGTCAAGGAATACAAATGTGAAACAGTTAATGCGTGTCGGTTTTAAATCTTAAATTATTATTTCCGATACTGATGGCATCGCAAGTGCGAAATACACGAGATAGTTTTGGATACGATAGATCTACACCGCTACGCTACGCTACGCCTATGCCTAATAGTAAGAGTGATTTTGTGTTATACTTTCCTCGCTACATGTGCGAACTTTTTTCAATACATTTCCATCATTATATAACCAATACCCGTGTTTTGACAGGTCATTAAAAGTCATGTTAATTTTCAGACATAAATCGGAGGGTCTCAGGGTATCAGAAAATTGCGCATGAATCAGAGTATTTCACATCCTCGCCACTCATAAAAATTACCACCAGATCAACTGTAGTTCCAAATTTATTACACATGTACTATATTAAATGGTACACTTGCATGTTAGAGACATTTTGAAAGTAGACACATTCTTTGTGGACTCGTAAAATAACATGTTCACAATGCATTGATGGTCTAGCTAGGTATACAACAATATGCTTCAGCCCAAGAAATATATTACGGTATGACAACAATCCCTTATATATATATATATATATATATATATATATATATATATATATATATATATATATATATATATATATATATATATATATATATATATATATATATATATATACGAATTATGTAAGATTTCCATATAATGGAGATGTATTGATGGGCATTATTTGAATTCGATATACACCTGTGGGCGATAATATGGGATCGTTTGTCGAACGCGTATGAATTAATTCAACAACAGGCATATGATACTCTTTAGCTAAGTCTCCCTTGTTGAGTCTGCACAAAACTTGAATGAATTAACGCCTGCTGTTATTGTGGGCATGAGTAAAGGGAGGGATTAACGATCTTTTATTAGGCCACACAAACATATTTTTTATTTCCTTAGAAATTTGAAAACAGGAAATTTGTGTCCCGGCGAATCAGGAAGACTTAACATGTATGTCATTGTATCCAAAACGCATTTCCCACGCGCTTGCATGTGCGTGTGTGCGTGCGTGCGTGCGTGTGTATGCGTGTGTGTTTCCGTTAGTGTGTGTGTGTGTGTGTGTGTGTGTGTGTGTGTGTGTGTGTGTTCGTGCGCGCGCGATTGAGTGTTCGTGCGTGCGTGCGTGCGTGCGTGCGTGCGTGCGTGCGTGCGTGCGTGCGTGCGTGCGTACGTGCGTGCGTACCATTTATGCCGTCTGATTTCGGACAGTAGTGAAAGTGTATGTTTCTACCTTACGTTTATCACTTCATTATCCAGTTTCAGAAATGATGACAACGAAAACTCTCTGTTTGGTTGGTCTGCTGTTGTACCTTTCGTCTGACCTCGGTTGTGTGCGCGGACAACCGACCACAGACCAGTGCAACCGTGACACCAATGTTGGTCTCCAGGAGGCGCTCTTGGAGCAAACGTTCCATACACTGCAGTCAATGGCGAGTCGTCTAGAATCACTCGAGAAGCGGCAAAGCTCGATGGAGCAATGGATGAAAGAAAATGACAAAGGTGTCGTGTGAGGTTGAATATTACGACTAAGTGACACTTTGTAGATTGCGTGTGTATATTGCGTGCGTGCGTGCGTGCGTGCGTGCGTGCGT
>BSQZ01000032.1:5010000-5080000 GCA_033239005.1 Lamellibrachia satsuma
TATATATATATATATATATATATATATATATATATATATATTTATATCACCGTAAACATAAAGAAAAGCCGTGCATGTAAACCTCACTGAAAACTATATAGACACTTAATGTCTAAAGAATTGATTTGTAAAATATAACCGGTAATTTTGAATTCTAATTGTAAAGAAGGTATGGCCCGCCAGGACCACCCTAACTGATAATTTGGATAGCTAAGAATGTAGCTTGTGCCGGCCCCTTGAGGTCGCTCCTCCTGGGAATTAATACAATGAGTTTACACAATTCAAATTAAAACCTGTCTTACAAATTAAATCCTAGTAGGCATGCAGCTTGATATTTTTATGTATGCACCTCGTTAACATGATGCAAATAAGCGTGTAAAGTAGACCATTTTTGATAAGTTATGCATTAAATGAAATAACACGTAAACACACCATAGCTACCGATCAATGGAAATTGTCCTCATTCTTTGCAATCTCGTAGGATTTATTCAGTCGTGACCTACAATATGTAATTGTTAAAACATATCTAAAATCTAAGTGTCAGCGACTATCAACTCGGCGGGAGTGCTCTAAGTGTTATGCTAAATGGAATAACATTACGACGATTGAAGCGAGGCGAGGCGTCTACTTAAGCGATAATACGCTCTGTAGATATAATTTATTTCCATAAATAGTAAAGTTTGTGTACACATCGAAAAGACATCTTAGCTAGTGCCGTGTTGTCAATTGTCGTATTTTTAAAGATATACCAGTTAGGATAAACAATTTTCACTTTCACTACAAGCATGAAACATTCGATATATACTAAAAATATATTTGCTGACGTTTTTGAGACCGGTACCCATTATGGACATTTTCCTTAGTAACCGGCCACCGATTATTTGTGCCAACCGTCGAGTACAATTCGCGGCTGATTCACTATTTGAAGATACAATTTAATATTTATTTCATATGTCTTAAAGGTGCTTAATCAATTAGATGTTTTGGCTAGTCTCATTTCAAATTAATTTTGCCAAAAAATAAACCTACCTAGTATCCACTGCTTGTTTAAGCATTAACTGAAGCGAAAATAGAAATGCTAAAAAATCGCGATTTTCTTCCTTGGTGAAATTTCGTCAATTTTGTTAATGTGATCGGCGATAGGATGGAAGTCACGCCCTTGATCAACATTGACCCACACAGTGTTTACCATTTTCGATATCCACTATTTTGGTCCTTACCAGATCTAACGACTAAAGTCAATTCTTTCGATGATTTGAAAATAATAGGCATTTTTTTATTAAATCGACTGCGGGTGTTAACATAAGCTATTCAAACACTGCATATTTGGACACAAATGAACCGGATTTGCGATAGTCTAAATCAGTCGTGGAAGCAGTTTTAAATGTAATTAAAAGGTGGGGACTATGTGCTATGTGCTATGTTCTATATTGTTGCAGGCGGTTGTCATTCCGTTTTAAACAAACACATTTTCGTGAATTGTATTGTACGTGATGACGTAAACAATACTTTCTTCGTGACGTAACGTGCGCAGCAGAGAAAATTTACCGACAATATGCTTCAAGCATCTACATTTCATTTTTATTGCACAGAAACCACGAATACAGGTGAATCCGGCGTATGGCGCCCACCGAGAGTAAATAATTAGTTCGGTCCGTATCACGAGCGTTCAATATCGCATTTCATATTTCACCTCAATATCGCTCGTCACGTTTTTAACGCGTGCGTAATGAAATGCAATATCACAGTCCAACGTTGTTTCACAGTAGTCGATCCACATTTTCTTGTGAACTTACAAAGAGTAGACTTGAAAACTGTTTCGCATTAATGAATTTCACAAAGTGAGCAGCGGCTACGCGCAACTGAATCGTCGTTCCAAAATAAACCTACAGACGGACGGTTCCACATGGTGCTTGCATCTTCTACTCCACCGTAATTGTCCGGCTGTCCTGGCATCCAGTATGTGTAACTGAATGGCCTTCCCGTCGCTATCCACTTCCACACGCCTCTAGAGTCCCTTCTTCCCGAAGTAAACATGTGGGGACAGTTATGTGGTCGTAAATCTAAAAAGAAATGCACATGTATGCATCGAGTGGCAAATCAGACTGAACAGCCTAGTCAAGTAGCCTGCTGCTCGTTCTGTTGTGATTTGGTGATTTTTCCAGTGATGTTTTGTTGATTCAACTCATGAAATGTCACAGAATATATAAAATATATGTAAATAAACGTTGCAAATCGAAAGGATCCCAGAGTTTTTATTACATATAATTTGCAACTGAAAGTATATTATAAAAATACTATAAACAGATTTGTCGTGAAATGTTAGTGGTAACATTTGTTCAACAACTAAAACATAGTGAAGCCTTAGTCTCACGTACACATAGTAATTAACACCTACTTTTGTATTGATACATTTTCAAGGTTGTGTTAACGGATCCAGTGTTTCACAAGAACGTAAATAAATCAGTATAATTGCATACTATAGGTTATCATTTTCTCTCTCTATCTCCTATTTCTGTCTCTCGGTCTCTTTGTGCGTATATCTGCTGTAAGTCTATATATGCCTATATCTACTCAATTTCCAATTTGTGCCTTCATACATCCTAGCTATCGCTGTTACAAGTTGATCAGGTATACTATAGGCCATATGTATATTTAATATTTTGCCTAAACAAAAACGCTGTTTACACATCAAAAAAGCATCTTAGCTAGTGCCTTGCTGTCAACCCCTTTATGCGGAATCCACGGTGTTAGCTGCAGTTGTCACTAGTGTAGCTAATATCAGCAAATTGGCACAGTGCCCATATTTTTTGCGAACAACATTCGTATTTCGGTTATACAGTTGTATATTAGTCTATATATTACGACTTTATAATTTAATTGATTTATCAAAGTTACTGTTCTCCCAACATTCGAAAATGTATGTGATTTGTCGACGAAATACTTCGTTATCGAAACGGCGGTAAACGTTTCCATTCCCCACCACGTTATTTTCCCGTGCATTTGTGTGCCTGGGAATGAACAATACTTTGGGACAACTTATAATTACACAATGTGACGTCTCTTATGTACATCACCTCGTATCATTTTAAGCAAGAACTCGTTTTCTTCTTGGGTTTCAATCGACACGAGGTCCGCCCCATCGCCAAGTGTCTGGCAATTAGCCTTGCTCTCCGACCACGTCATATATTGATGGACCAGTTTGTAGCACGTGATGTTACCGTCAACGGACCATTTACACCGGGTATCTGCAACAAAGCGTAGCATTAATATGCATATATCATCCATATAGCGAGCTAGCTGGCAGCACGCATATCTTCTTAAAACAGCATGAGTTCAAAAGATAGTGTGCGTGCGTGTGCGCGTGCGTTTTGAAAATAACGAATCATGCTTGAAAGTTGTAGCCATTCCAAACACAGCATCCAAAGAGGTATTAAGCTAAGCCTGTGAAATATCCATCACGTAGTGGTGAAACGGAACTATTATAAGAATGATATATACATACATATATATATATATATATATATATATATATATATATATATATATATATATATATATATATATATATATATATATATATATATATATATATATATATATATATATATATATATATATATATATATATATATACACGTGTGTGTGTGTGTGTGGGTGCGTGCGTGCGTGTGTGTGTATGCGTTTCTGTGAGTGTTTCCTTGTGTGCTGTGTGTGTGGAGGTGCGTGCGTGCGAGCGTGCGTGAGAACGGATATTAACAGAACAATTATTGAAGATATTGGCAATTATGTTTTGTGTTATTTTTTTTTTACAAGAACATACACTTGACGCGCGCACGTACGCACCTACACGTTGTCAAACACACATCATACCTTTGTCTTTTTCTTTTACCCATTGTTCGATCGACCTCTTCCATTTATCGAATGACTCCAGATGACTCTCCATTGACTTCAGACGACTCTCTATTGATTGTAGCCGACTGTTCATTGTCTGAAGTGTATGGAACGTTTGCTCCATGAGCGCCTCCTGGCGGCCATCATTGGTGTCACGGTTGCACAGGTCTGTGGTCGGTTGTCCGCGCACACAACCGAAGTCAGACGAGAGATACAACCACAGACCAACCAAATAGACACTTTTCGTTGTCATCATATCTGAAACTGAATAGTAAAAAAAATGAGAAGACTTGATAAACGTAAAGTAAAAAATATGCTTTCACTATTGTACGAGATCAGACGGCATAAATTGCATGCATGCACGCACGCACACACTACATTGATATGATTGAAAGTCCGCATAATTAGTAAGTAAAATATAAAATAAAATCGCTCTTACTATTAGACATGGTCAAACGCCCCATTAGCGGCGTAGTTCCGCCGTATCCAAAACTAACTCATATATTTCGCATTATTAGCGACGCCATCCGGTATCGGAACTGATAGCTTAAAATGTAAAACTGACAGGCACTAACCGTTTTATATGTGTATTCCGTGACATACCATCTGCACACTGACGTCAAGAAATATCGAAATGTGCTCCAAATAATTGATTATTCGGAAATTTTTCGTTTAGTAGTGGGTCATATTTTCTGAAACTAATGTCATGTGATGTTACGGTTCATTTACCATTGTTGTACTGACAGTATGCAGGATTTGTAAGTTTAGTTTATGTCTGATAAATTACGTTATATCACATCCAAAGTAGTGCTGAGCGACACGCTATATTGGGGGTAAAACTATGATGGTCCTTGATACGCTCAGGGTTGAGTCTTCCAACAGTTCATGCTTTCTTCTGAGCTAATAGGTTTTGAATACAATGCGAAATAAAACTAAACAGGGCGTATTATCAGAAAAAAATATTAAGTACAATTGTTGTACAGCTGTGTGTAACTTTTGGTGTTTTTTACATCCTTTAGTAATTCGAACACACCAAATTCATGATAATTGACAATAATATTTGCGTTACATACACGGAGTTTATGTTTTTGTATTTTCAGCATGGTAAATTATCTCAGTTCCATTTCAAATTCCAAAGAATTTGCATACTGAATTTTTCGTAATTGTCCTGAAGATCTCTTTAAGAACAATTTACAGAGAATGACATATCAAACCATGAAAAGTCCGGCCACTTTTCTACCAGAAAGTGGCTAGTTAACACGATTTAACAAGATTGTTATCCCAAACAACAAGTTCCAGATGGCAAGTGGACAAGGAAGCCATTGGCTTATCGAGAGTCCAACAATGTTATCATCTATGTGTAGCCCGCCCTTATCAGATATCTGTCAATTCTATTTATAAACATATTCACACTACAAGCATTAACACAATCATTTGGCAGTTTGTTCCATTCATGTATCACCCTCTGTGAGAAAGAGTACTTTCTCATGTCCAACCTACACTGCTTTTTAACTAATGCTGCTTTATGTCCTCTGGTTCTACTGCCTTATTTAAGTTTGAAGAACATATTCCTGTCAACATCCTCATAACCATTCACTATTTTAAACACTTATATTTGGTTTCCTCTTAGTCTCCTGGTCTCTAGACAAGGAAGCCATTGATTGTCCAACCTACACTGATCCTTAACTAATATTAACGTAGAACGATCGCTAAGCATCTTGATGGGCTCGAGCGTCAGTTATCTCGATTGGCAGGTACTGTGAAAAACCCACTGTGAAAACACTGGAGTTTGGACCCAGTCACTACATTCTGGAGTTGTTAAGTTACAGTCCCAGAAAAAAACACCGAAGCTAAGTGGTCGTGTAGCTTATCAGTTGGTGGATCCGTAGAGTGTACGAGCAAACGTCTGTATCGCGTTGGAAACTTGATGACACACGCACTTCATTAAACATAAATTTCACAATACGTTCATCGATTTCTGAATACACTGAATACTGTGGGTGGTATATAATCACGTGTATACATACCGTTTTGAGAAATATTTACAAGAAATAAAACAAATTGCTGTATGCAGCTAATAAAGACGTCATAAGAAGCTGGTGATGCAATAAACAATATCGTGTACTTCAGTTACGACTTAACAAAGCTGGAACATGTTTTAAAACCTAACCTACCAGGGGCGGATCCAGGGTTTTGAAAAAGGGGGGTCCAAGGTAATATATGAAGCGCCGAAGGCGCGAAACGAGGCGTGAAGCGCCTCGGGGTGTGTGGGAGGGGAGTATCCCCCTTCCTACCTCGGGGTGAGTGTGGGAGGGGAGTATCCCCCTTTCTACCTCGGGGGTGTGTGTGGGAGGGGAGTATCCCCCTTTCTACCTCGGGGTGTGTGTGGGAGGGGAGTATCCCCCTTCCTACCTCGGGGTGTGTGTGGGAAGGGAGTATCCCCCTTCCTACCTCGAGGTGTGTGTGGGAGGGGAGTATCCCCCTTCCTACCTCTGGGTGAGTGTGGGAGGGGAGTATACCCCTTCCTACCTCGGGGGTGTGTGTGGGAGGGGAGTATCCCCCTTTCTACCTCGGGGTGTGTGTGGGAGGGGAGTATCCCCCTTCCTACCTCGGGGTGAGTGTGGGAGGGGAGTATCCCCCTTCCTACCTCGGGGGTGTGTGTGGGAGGGGAGTATCCCCCTTTCTACCTCGGGGAGTGTGTGGGAGGGGAATATCCCCCTTCCTACCTCGGGGTGTGTGTGGGAGGGGAGTATCCCCCTTCCTACCTCGGGGGGTGTATGATTATATTACAAAACCCAAAAATGTAAATGTAGTGATTAGCACATCCGCCTTTCATGCCATAGTTTTGAATTCAAGACGCAAACCTGACACGGTATATGTGGTGCTTTGCGATAAAGTTCTGAAAAGGCTAACTAGTTGAATGAGACCTCAAAAGGACGTAACATTCTCTGACCACAATGTAAGTATATAGAATATAGTCAGTTAATAGAACATTGCCGGGTGCTGGAAACAACTAGATACTAGAAACTCTGTTTATATCAGCTGTGTTTTAATAACTGTTGTTCAACTGTGTGTGTGTGCGCGTTAGTGCGTGTGCGTGTGCGTAAGTGTGCGCGGGTGCACGGGTGTTGTGTGCGTAATTTTGTTAAACATTTACAACATAAAGATAGTGATGTTAATCAAATGAAAATTAGTTTTTTAGTGTGTGTGTGTGTGTGTGTGTGTGTGTGTGTGTGTGTGTGTGTGTGTGCGTGCGTGTGCTCGTGCGTGCGTCTGTCCGTGCGTGCGTGCGTGCATGCGTGCGTGCGTGTACATCACCGCCTGTGCTAGATCAGTGTCTGAAGACGTCGGCCTGCTACTAAAGTATTTGTACGTAGTAAGCGATAATTTTGACCTTGTGTTGTTTCTTGGCAATGCCTTTGTCCACCGTTGACATGCAATTGCAATGGATTTTTGGTACTAAAAAGGGGGGTCCGAACCCCCTGGACCCCCCTCTGGATCCGCCTATGCCTACTGTATGTTAAATGTAACATACAACATACAGGATATGCTTGTGCTTCATCATTTTGGCCAGTACGACAGCCATCTAATAAATTTGGCGCAATTCAAGCACAACAATAACTAACTAAATTAAATCTTCACATTTAGTTATATTGTGAAACCAGCACTGTGAAAGCATTGTATACACAAGCATTAGCTAAAACAATGCAATGCAAAGTTATTGTTGTACAAAATGACAAATAGTATATATATATATATATATATATATATATATATATATATATAGAAACTGCTAATATACATGACATCAAAGATGAGCTGCACTCTGCCACAGGTGCAGTTAGTAATGAGGAGTGCCACCCTCGGATGCGTCGCGGGCAAAACTCAATTGAGCCGCGCCTCGCGCCATCACGGACAAAGAAATTGAATCTAGGTCAAAGCCCCCATTGACGATGGCTTGGGCTGAACAATATCTACCGAAGCGGATGGCGAAACTATCGCCGATAAAACACACACGTGTAGCACTAGTACACCCGAGAGGCATACCTCGGCTGAGATCGTTTACACGAATAGCCATCATGCGTGATCCTTAGGTTTATTGGAGATAACGGAATAAAAAAAAACCGTCGCACAAATATAGGTCACGCAACAAACCAGTAGTTGAATTCTACGTAATAGGAAACGGGTACAACTACCGCTTGTAAAAAAGCTATGCAGTTCCAACTAGGCAAGGTTGTATCAAACTAAATGAGATAAACATGCAACGTAGAACAGCGAATAACAGCGAATGAAAGCAAAATACAAGCGAATTCAAAACAAGATAGCTTACTTCGGTAGTTCTCAAACCCGGTAATGCCCTGCAATGGACGCTTCCACGTGCGTGGCATAGGGGCGTTAGGGTGTAACCGAGTTTGGTTCATAGTAATCATATAACCATCCATAACAAGACTTAATATTACTTCTGGCTATGCCATAAGTTGTCATGGGTGTATAGCTTATTTTAGTTAATTGTGGTTCATTTGTATAAAAAAAATAGCTTTTTGTTGTTGTTATTGTTGTTGTTGTTCTTGTTGTTGTTGTTGTTCTTGTGGGTGTTAATTTTGGAATGGTTGCCTTATTTGTTTGAGTTAATTGTGGTACACTTGCACTATGGTTTCATTTGTGAGCAGTTGAGTAAGTGTGGTTCACTTGCTTTAAAATCACTTGTAGATAACATTTAGTTAATTGTGGTCTTTGTTAAATTGTGGTCCACATTAAACATGTTACAATTGAAGAAAAACACAGAATAACGTACCTTTAAACATCTGAACATTGTATTGTAATATTGGAACAGAAATTCTTCCGAGTGACGTTGTTAGCTGCGCTGAAGTGGTCGAAGAAACATGTTCCTGTCTTGACGACAGTTTCTGGAATATACACTGCACACGGTGTTACGAAAAATCTAAAAATAACTTTTTCTCAGTCTAAACGGGAAGTTTAACTTTTGGCTCGGTACGTTGCTTGTTCTGCATTGTGCGTTATGCTAATTGTTCATTATTGCGTTGTGCGTTATGTTAATTGAGTTATTTTCACCGGAAAGGGCGAAACAACGAAGCAATGAAGTAGCTAAGGAGCGACTTGGCACTTTAATCTGACTGGGCCGAGACGTGGCAGATGGATTTAATGTGTCAAAGTGCGCTGTTCTGTCAGTTACGACCAAGAGGAAGCCACCAACTCTTGATGACTACATGGACGACCAGCAGATCCCACGGACTGACAAAATTTGTATTATCAACCTCCCCTGAGGCGGGTAGTACAATTTTAGCATTACGGTACACGGGGTCAAATTGACTCATTTCGTCCGTGGCGTCAACAAGATGTGTACTAAATAAAACAAAGTCACGCCCAAATGCAACGACATCATCGTTTTGTCGTAATCAAGCTTTATCAGTTTTGGAATCACAACTGTATTCCCTCACGGTTCTCGAAAGCATTGTGTCAATCGGCTGCCGAGACAGTGCAGTGCTCGCGAAGTTCACTATGGTTCACAGTGATGTGAACATGATTCAAGATTCAAACGATCAGCGTGGCGCCGCAGTCGTGATCTAGGATGTACGTGCAAGTGAGATGGACACGCACATTAATGACAGCCGGTTCCCGGAACCGGAAATTGTGCTATTTTGTATTTCCTATACCATATGCTTAACCGTCGACTAGTTGACCGGCAGACTAAGCAGAACTTAAAGGGAATAGAAAAATGCATTAGCTAAAATGCTTTTTCGGACAGTATACAAAGTTTAATATTGTGCGTAATATATGCCAACAGAAAAATTGTACATGACAATTTATCTATAGTCAAAATTAGGTGTTTAATGCGTCTGACTCGATAAGTGCGCGTAAAATGCAAAGTCAATGAGATGGTTTTGTGACGTTACTGGTGACTAGGGCTTAAACTCAGTCAGTGATTTCTATGCAATGCTTCAATATAGTTTCACTCGTGTTTTTATGGTGAATGGCGGCGATGTCAATTTTCCGGAATAAAAAATTAAATGTAACGATTTAGAACCGTATCGGCAAGTGATACCGCAGAATCATCTTCGATTTCGGCTGTTTCGGAGTAGTTTAGCGACACCAGTAGCCTTTGACTTTGATATTATTTACTTTCTGACCTAACCATGAAAACGGCAACCCACTTAGAGCCGCCAAGCTTCTCCTCGTATATCTACCATACGCACATGTGACGTCATCAAGACATGACTCCTACTTCCATATAAAGATCAACAGTTACAAAAACTCGCCAACCATTATGCTTAACTTCGCGGAGCTAGGCGTAAAAGATATAGATAGTTTTTATAATTTGTAATCGTTACATAGAAGATAGAGTAATGTTTGACCACGTGACTATTTATATATATATATATGTATATATATATATATATATATATATATATATATATATATATATATATATATATATATATATATATATATATATATATATATATATATATATATATATATTTATATACTGATGTCTCCATTTATATACTGATGTCTCCTACGGCGCCGCTCCATTATCTCTCGAGATTGACAGATGTCAATCATTAGACAACAGAAACAGTAACACAATGGAGGTGTCGATCATTATATTTAATTTCTAATTATGTTATGTTTTTTGTATGTTTACCATGGCTCCCATTGTAGCGACAAGTTACATTTATGTCTTAATGGAAGTCGCCATGACCATTTATTTCTGTTATAGATATATGATCAGTGCGGTCTATACGTAGATGAAAATTGGTTTGGATTATCGATAGGCCAATGACTTCCTAACTTTTTACACTTGCCACTTGTAAATTTGAACGGCGATCGTGGTAAATATTGTTAAACTAGCAGACATTGAAAACATTCAACGATCACACTTCACTTTAACTAACCACGAGCGACTGAGACCGACATCCTCTGACAAAAATTAAAAAATACCTTACATCATCATGCGTGAGCACCAGCAGCTAGTGACACTAATTAACAGTTACCCCACACTGTCAAATATGATGCGACTACCAGTTCACACAGTTGTCATCTACCGCTGGTGAAATGTGTGCGCTTGTGCTTACACCGTGGCGTGTTTAGGCGGGGGACATTGGACCATGATCCCTTCGGTTTTGATTCTATTATTTTTCTTTAGTGTGTATCCTGTTTCGCCATTACGTATTAGCAGGGCAATCTAATGGATGACTAAGCTTTAGTGTGTATCCTGTTTCGCCATTACGTATTAGCAGGGCAATCTAATGGGTGACTAAGCTTGCCCCTCCAACCTCTGGACTTCCTTTTGTGAGATGCTACATACGATATTGTGCTTACATACATTGTCAACAATATGTGGGTTTTTGTTGATCATCCCACAGAAGATACCAGACTTCAAACGTTCTTGAATATGTAGAAAACATTGTAAGATATGCCTCCCTCTCTCATCGTCTGCTGGACCGCACGCAATGGTCCGAGAAGGCAGTTCTCATAGACGTAGATGAACTGTGTTTTAATCGTCGGTCTTCTTTGCGTTCGCCAGGTCGAGATTTATAAATGAACTTGAACTCGCTCAACCAATGAGTACTTAGAGTACTACAAAAGTGTAGCCAACGTATTGTTCAAGTTCGACGTGATTGCTGTAAATGTAAACATAACTGACACACACACACACGCACGCACGCACGCACGCACGCACGCACGCACGCACGCACGCACGCACGCACGCACGCACGCACGCACGCACGCACGCACGCACGCACACACACACACACACACACACACACACACACACACACACACACACACACACACACACACACACACACACACATATATATAGACACTTAATGTCGAAAGAATTGATTTGTAAAATATAAACTTTGTGTACACATCGAAAAGGCATTTTAGCTAGTGCCTTGTTGTCAATTATTGTCTTTTTCAAGACGTAGCAATTAGGGTCATAATTGTTCATTTTCACTACAAACATGAAAAATTCGGTATATAACATAAAATACATTTGTTGACGCTTTTGAGACCGGTACCCATTATGGACATTTTCCTTAGTAACCGGCAACCGATTGTTTGCGCTACTGCGCCAACCGTCGAGAACGATTCGCGGGCGATTTATTGTGCGAAGATATAATTTAATATTTATTTCATATGTCTTAAATATGCCTAATCAAATCGATTTATTTGCTAGTCTAATTTCAAATTAATTTTGCAAAAAAACCTACCTAGCATCCACTGCAACATGCTACCTCGTTTATGCAACTGTTGTATGTATTTTTTAGGAAAGGTTCGAACTATTAAATTAGTAAATGCTTGTTCAAGCATTAACTGAAGCGAAAATCGAAACGCTGAAAAATCGCGATTTTCTTCCTTGTTGAAATTTCGTAATTTTGTCATGTGATCGGCGAGAGGATGGAATTCACGCCCATGATGAACATTGACCCACGCAGTGTTTACCATTTTCGATATCCACTATTTTGATCCTTACCAGATCTAACGACAAAAGTCAATTCTTTCGATGGTTTGAAAATAATAGGCATTTTTTATTAAATCGACTGCGGGTGTTAACATAAGCTATTCAAACACTGCATATTTGGACACCAATGAACCGGATTTGTGATAGGCTAAATCAGTCGAGGAAGCAGTTTTAAATTTAATTAAAAGTTGGGGACTATGTGCTATGTGCTATTTTCTATGTGCTATGTGCTATGTTCTATCTTGTTGCAGTCGGTTGTCATTTGGCTTTAAACAAACACATTTTCGTGAATTGTATTGTACGTGATGACGTAAACAATACTTTCTTCGTGACGTAACATGCGCAGTAGAGAAAATTGACCGACAATATGCTTCAAACATCTACATTTTGTTTTTATTGCACAGAAAGCATGGACGCAGGTGAATCCGGCGTATGGCGTCCACCGAGAGTAAATAATTAGTTCGGTCCGTGTCACGAACGTTCAATATCGTATTTCATATTTCACCTCAATATCGCAAGTCACGTTTTGAACGCGTGCGTAATGAAATGCAATATCACAGCCCAACGCTGTTTCACAGTAATCGTTCAACATTGTCTTGTAAACTAACTAAGAGTAAAATTGAAAACTGTTTCGCATTAACGAATTTCACAAAGGGAGCAGCGGCTACGTGCAACTGAATCGTCGTTCCAAAATAAACCTACAGACGGCCGGTCCCACAAGGTATTTGCGTCTTCGACTCCACCGTAATTGTCCGGCTGTCCAGTCATCCAGTATGTGTAACTGAATGGCCTTCCCGTCGCTACCCACTTCCATACGCCACTAGAGTCCCTTCTTCCCGAAGTAAACATATGGGGACAGTTGTGTGGTCGTAAATCTAGAAAGAAAAGCACATGTATACACCGAGTGGCAGAACAGACTAAACAGCCTACTCACGTAGCCTGCTTCTCGTTCTATTGTGATTTGGTGATTTTTCCAGTGATGTTTTGTTGACTCAAATCATGAAATGTCACAGCATATATAAATATATGTAAATAAACGTTGCAAATCGAAAGGATCCCAGTGTTTTATAACATATCATTTGCAACTGAAATTATATTATAAAACATGCTATACACAGATTTGTCGTGAACTGTTAGTGGTAACATTTGTTCAGTAATCTAAACATAGTGAAGCGTTAGTCTCACGTACACATAGTAATTAAAACCTACTTTTGTATTGATACATTTTCAAGATTGTGTTAACGGTTCCAGTGTTTCAAAAGAACATAAATAAATCAGTATAATTGCATACTATAGGTTATCATTTCTCTCTCTATCGCCTATTCCTGTCTCTCGGTCTCTCTGTGCGTATATCTGCTGTAGGTCTGTATCTGCCTATATCTAGCGAATTCTCTATGTGTGCCTTCATACATGCTAGCTATCGCTGTTGCAAGTTGATCAGGTATACTATAGGCCATATATATATATATATATATATATATATATATATATATATATATATATATATATATATATATATATATATATATATCATATTTTGCCTCAACAAAAAACGCTGTTTACATATCGAAAAAGAATCTTAGCTACTGCCTTGATGTCAACCCCTTTATGCGGAATCCACGGTGCTAGCTCCAGTTGTCACTAGTGTAGCTAATATCAGCAAGTTGGCACAGTACCCATATTTTTTGCGAACAACATTCGTATTTCGGTTACACAGTTATATATTATTTTACATATTACCACTTTATAATTTAGCTTAATCATCAAAGCTACTTTTTTCCCAACATTCGAAAATGTATGTGATTTGTCGACGAAATACTTCGTTATAGAAACGGAGGTAAACTTTTCCCTTCCCCCTCCCGTTATGTTCCCATGTCTTTGTGTTCCTGGGAATAAACAATACTTTGGAACAACTTATAATTACACAGTGTGACGTCTTTTAGGTACCTCACCTCGTATCATTTGAAGCAAGAACTCGTTTTCTTCTTGGGTTTCAATCGACACGAGGTCCGCCCCATCGCCAAGTGTCTGGCAATTAGCCCTGCTCTCCGACCACTTCATATACCGATGGACCAGTTTGTAACACGTGATGTTACCGTCAACGGACCATTTACACCGAGTATCTGCAACAAAGCGTAGCATTAATATGCATATGTCATTCATATAGCGAGCTAGCTGGCAGCACGCATATTTCTGGAAACAGCATGACTTCAAAACATAGTGCGCGTGCGTGCGTGCGTGCGTGCGTGCGTGCGTGCGTGCGTAATTTTTAATATAACGAATCATGCTTGAAAGTTGGAGCCATTCCAATGATAACATCCAAAAAGGTATTAAGCTAAGCCGGTGAAATGTCCATCACGTAGTGGTGAAATGGAACTATATAAAATGATATATATATATATATATATATATATATATATATATATATATATATATATATATATATATATATATATATATACATACATACATACATACATACATATATATATATATATATATATATATATATATATATATATATATATATATATATATATATACACACACGTGTGTGTGTGTGTTTGTTTCTGTGTTTCCTTGTGTGCTGCGTGTGCTTGGACAAATATAAACATAACAATTACTGAAATTATTGGCAATGATGTGTTATATGCTACAAATGTGTTAGTGTTTTTCACAAGAACATGCAATTGACGCACGGTCGCACGCACGCATGCACGCACATTACGCGTAGTCAACAACACACATGATACCTTTGTCTTTTTCTTTCACCCATTGTTCGATCGACCTCTTCCATTTATCAAATGACTTCAGATGACTCTCTATTGATTGCAGCCGACTGTTCATTGTCTGAAGTGTATGGAACGTTTGCTCCAAGAGCGCCTCCTGGCGGCCATTGGTGTCACTGTTGCACAGGTCTGTGGTCGGTTGTCCGCGCACACAACCGAAGTCAGACGAGAGATACAACAGCAGACCAACCAAGTCGACCCTCTTCGTTGTCATCATATCTGAAACTGGATAATTAAATAAAAATAAGAAGAAGTGATCAACGTAAAGTATAACAATACACTTTCACTACTGTCCGAAATCAGACGGCATAAATGTCACGCACGCACGCACTCAAGCACGCACGCTCACACGAAATTTAAATTATTGAAAGTTCGCATAATTAGTGAGTAAAATATAACATAAAACCACTCTTTCTATTAGACATAGTCAAACGCCCCAGTAGAGGTGTAGTTCCATCGTATCCTAAACTTACTGGCGTATTTTGCATTATTAGCGACGGTATTGGAACTGATAATTAAAGGATTTAAATTGACTTGCATTAACCGTTTTACATGTGTATTCCGTGACATATCATATGGAAATTGACGTCAAGAAGCAGACGAAATGTGCTCCAAATACTCGATTATGAGTAAGTTTATCGTTTAGTAGTGGGTGATGTTGTCTGAAACCAACGTCACGTGATGTTACGATTCACTTACCATTGTTGTACTGACAATATGCATGATTTGTAATGTACGTTTATGTCTGATAATTTACGTTATATCACAGCCAAGATAATGCTGAGCGACACGCTATATTGGGGGTAAAACTATGATGGTCCTTCATACACACAGTGTTGAGTCTTCCCACAGTTCATGTTTTTCTTCTGAGCTAATAGGTTTTGAATAAAACGCGAAATAAAACTAAACAAGGCGTGTTATCAGAAAAAATATTTAGTACAATTGTTGTACAGCTGTGTGTCACTTTTTGTGTTTTTTTTACATCCTTTAGTAATTCGAACACACAAAATATATGGTAATTGACAATTATAGTTGCGTTAAGTACACGGAGTTTTTTAGCATGATAAATTCTGTCAGTCCCTTGACAAATTCCAAAACATTTTGCATGCTGAATTGTTTCGTAATTGTCCTGAAAATATACCTCTTCAAGAACAATTTACATAAAATGACATATCAAACCATGAAAAGTACGGCCACTTTTCTACCAGAAAGTGGCTTGTTAACAAGATTTAACAAGATTGCCATCCCAAACAACAAGTTCCAGACGGCAAGTGGACAAGGAAGCCATTGGCTTATCGAGAGTCGAACAATATTATCATTATGAAGTATCTATCAATTCTATTTATAAACATATTCACACTATTAGCATTAACACAATCATTTGGCAGTTTGTTCCATTTATTTATCAACCTCTGTGAGAAAGAGTACTTTCTCATGTCCAACCTACACTGTTCCTTAACTAATGCTGCTTGATGTCCTCTGGTTCTACTGCCTTCTTTAAGTTTGAAGAACATATTCCTATCAACAGCCTCATAACCGTTCACTATTTTAAACACTTCTATTTGGTTTCTTCTTAGTCTCCTGGTCTCTATATAATCACGTGTATACATACCGTTTTGAGATATATTTACAAGAAATAAAACAAATTGCTGTATGCAGCTAATAAAGACGTTATAAGAATCTGGTGATGCAATAAACAATACTGTGTACTGCAGTTACTGTTTTGTAAAACCTAACCTACTGTACGTTAAATATAACATACAACATACATGGTATGCTTGTGCTTCATCATTTTGCACAGTACGACAGACATATAATAAATTTGGCGCAATTCAAACAAAACAATAATTAACTAAGTCCTTACATTGTAATATATATTGTGAAACCATGTGTGGTTGATTCTTGAATGCACGACCTTCGCGTGTAGTAATTGACAACAGTCTTACATTTAACAATTTAACAATATGCGTATTTATTTATCACAAGTTACAGTAAGCTCTACAGTAGTCAAATGTAGCATGCATTTAACAAACGGAATGGTATGACCACTGGTGGTACAGTGAACTGCGCTTAACATAACATAATTGTGAACAACAAAAACAGCGGTTTCGTAAAATCAAAATGGTTGGGACGGAATCAGTCCCTATTCTTGCTGTGTTAAAATGCTCCGCTTAGCAGAATCACGTCCTCCGCTTAGTAGAATCACGCCCTCCGCTTAACAGAATCACGTCCTCCGGTTAGTAGAATGAGATACACGAAAAACACGGAAACAACTGGTTTTCCTGAAAAAAAAACCCGTAGCTTTTTGACTATGAGTGAGTGTTTTTGATACAAAAACCGATACATTGTACGGGTAAAAGGTGAAACCTTACATATACTGAAATAGTATTGTAGTATTGCATGTAGCCGCTGCAAGGCGGACAAGCCGTCACGTGAATAATTTATTTTGTTTCTTTTGGTACAGTGTTATTATAATTGTGAATAGTTTGTAATAGGTATTTTGGGTACACCTCATTATAATGCACTTAATTATGGAACATTTATATTAAACATTCACGTGTGAATGACTTATTTAGTTATTTATGGTACAATGGCATTATATATTGTTATTTGTGTATAACTTATTTTAGTTAATTGGGTTTCATTTGTATAAAAAATAACATGCGTTTAACTTTTTGTTGTTGTTGTGGGTGTTAATTTTGGAATGGTTGCATTACTTGTTTGAGTTAATTGTGGTACACTTTCATTTGTGAATAGTTTGTTTTGATTAAGTGTGGTGCACTTGCTTTAAAACATCTTGTAGATAACTTAGTTTAGTTAATTGTGGTCTTTGTGCTCCACATTAAACATGTTACAACTGAAGAAAAGCAGAGAATAACTTTTAAAAGTCTGTACATTGTATTGCCACGAACACTTGATGACTACATGGACGACCTGCAGATCACACGGACTGACAACCAGGACTACCGGGGTATTTCCATCAACACGATGTTATCGTGACAGCCGCACATCAACAAGGTGCAAAACAAAAACAGAAAGACGTTCGTTTTAAGCAAGAGAACACTGCATACGAAGTACTCATCCAACCTTCGCTTGAGTACATTACTTGCGCCTGGTCACCCCACACCAAGACAGACACTTAGAAAGTTGAACAAGTGCAGCGTTCCGCAGCTCGTTTTGTCGCTGATGACAATCGGAGAACTTGAAGTGTCATTGCCTAGTGTGCTAACCTCATGTGGAATTCGTTACACATCAGACGTTACATTAGACATACCTCTCTGTTTCTTAAGATATAACCATGGACTAGTTCGCATCAGTTTGCCTACCATCATTGTCAGAGCAGATGGTCGCACTAGACTCCACCACGGGTATTAACTCCGAACACTACCAGCCTCCTGCATGATCTAAAAGTACTCGTTCTATGCTCTCTCTATCCCAATGTGAAATTCGCTCACACAGGAAGCAGTCACGGCACCTACTGCAGAAGCATTTCAGAAAGCAGCCCTTATCAAGTCATCGTAGAAGCCCCTTTTGTAAACCTGAACTGCACCATTTATTGTACATACAAGCGTTTTAGCTTACCCCCACCTTGGGAGATGAAGTTATAAACTGCAGAATAGAAAAATATTACTTGAAGGCGAAGTAATGAAGCAATGAAGTAACGAATTAACAAAGTAGCGAACGAGCGAATTAGTAGCAACGAAGTAACGAAGCAATGAAGTAACGAATTAACAAAGTAGCGAACGAGCGAATTAGTAGCAACGAAGTAACGAAGCAATGAAGTAACGAATTAACAAAGTAGCGAACGAGCGAATTAGTAGCAACGAAGTAACGAAGCAATGAAGTAACGAATTAACAAAGTAGCGAACGAGCGAATTAGTAGCAAAAAAGTATCGAAGCAATGAAGTAGCGAAGTAGCGAAGAAAATAAGTAGCCAAGCATTTAGCTATGTATGTGTCGCTTGTACATATGTATGTACCATTTTACCTATGTAGGGACACTATTAGTAATATAGCAACGCTTTTTAGCTGTGCAAGTGTCACACTTAGGCAAGCATTTATTACTTTTAGCTCTGCATGTACCACTGCTTGTTACGTAGCAACGCTTTTATCTAAGCATGTGTAGCAATTAGCTATACATGTAACTCTTTTATCTATGTAATAACGCTTCCCTCTATGTATTGTGTCGCTGTTAACTACGTACGTAACGCTTTTAGCTATATATGTAGCGCTTTAGCTATGCATGTATCACAGTTAGCTGTATATAATATTGCTTTTAGCTCTGTTTGATGTCGTATTTAGCTATGCGTGTGTAACGCGTTTAGCTATGTATGAATCGTATTTAACTACGTATGTAATGCTTTTAGTTTTGTAGTTGTCGCACTTAGCTATGTATGTATCTCTTCTTTCTGTGTAGTAACGATTCTTAGCTATATGTGTGCCACCTTTACCTATGTAGTAATGCTTATATATATATATATATATATATATATATATATATATAGAGAGAGAGAGAGAGAGAGAGAGAGAGAGAGAGAGAGAGAGAGAGAGAGAGAGAGGGGAGAGAGAGAGAGAGAGAGAGAGAGAGAGAGAGAGAGAGAGGGAGAGAGGGAGAGAGGGAGAGAGAGAGAGAGAGAGAGAGAGAGAGAGAGAGAGGGAGGGAGGGAGAGAGAGAGAGGGAGAGGGAGAGGGAGAGGGAGAGAGAGAGAGAGAGAGAGAGAGAGAGAGAGAGAGAGAGAGAGAGCTTCTTCAGCTTCTATCTATGTATTTTTCGCTTCTCGATGTGGAATATGACGCTCTGTAAACACAAACGTTATCAAGTCGTCAAATACGGCACCTTGCTGTGACTGGTCAAAGTGATGGACAATAGCCTTATATAACGACCGTTGATGAGAGAGAGAGAGAGAGAGAGAGAGAGAGAGAGAGAGAGAGAGAGAGAGAGAGAGAGAGAGAGAGAGAGAGAGAGAGAGAGAGAGAGAGAGAGAGAGAGAGAGAGAGAGAGAGAGAGAGAGAGAGAGAGAGAGAGAGAGAGAGAGAGAGAGAGAGAGAGAGAGAGAGAGAGAGAGAGAGAGAGAGAGAGAGAGAGAGAGAGAGAGAGAGAGAGAGAGAGAGAGCTTCTTCAGCTTCTATCTATGTATTTTTCGCACTTAGTTAAGCACATAACGCTTTTATCTAAGCATATAACGGATAATTTATGTAGTGACGCCTTTAGCTATGCATATAACGCTTTCAGCTATGTGTGTAATGTCTTTAGCTTTGCACGCGTTGCATTTAGCTATGTATGTAACGCTATTAGTTATGTATGTAACGATTTTAGCCAGGTATGTGTCGCAAACGAAACAGCAAAGCAACACTGCAATCACCGATGCGGGTGGCATCCCTTTATTTGTCACAGTCTGCTATATGCCCCATACATCTCCGACTCCATCCGTGGTCGTGGTATATTAATTGCTTACTCGAGCCATGCCAGTCAAACTGCACGAGCAGTCATCTTAACCAATCTGATGAAATTACCCAAGGTTGGGGGTTGGGCCCATTTTGGTTGAGCTCAACATGTTTCTGCACGAGGTGTCGGGTACTTTCCGACTTCCTAGATTGTCGGCGGATTGCGTTCACCTTGGGTATTTCCCAATCTTCATAACACACAGTGTGAACCTCCTCCATAGCTCGTATGTTGCCCCATCAATCCAATCGGCCTCGGTTTCTCCCGGTGCCGCTGCTAGTTCCCTTGAGACTGCAGATGTTGACTGGCTGAGCGGTACACCCGGGCGTTGCGTCGAGAGTCATGTGACGGCTTGCTTTGGTCCAGTCCCACTACGAATGTGGCCAAGACTAATGCATTATCTGAGTCGTTCGACGTGCCATTCAGCGTGTAGCAGTCGTTGATACCACCATTTATTTCCTCATGGACACACTTTGCCATTGTGGCTATTCTGCTGCTCTGCAATTTAAACATCGCGGTACACGGGCCCAAATTGACTCATTTCGTTAGTGGTGTCAACAAGATGTGTACTAAATAAAACAAAGTCTCGCCTAAATGCTATGACATCAAATCTAAACGAGCGAACAACAAGAAATGTACAAACCAAGCATTAGCGCAGACATATTGTAGAACAAAACAAACGTTAGAGACAACACATGAAACAAGTTACGAAACATTCAGCAAACAACACTCACTTGTTTACAGCTTGTAGCCCACACTGATGGAACAGGGTCACTAGTCACAATGTCATTCCCGCTAGGAATGTTAATAAGTCGAGAAGAACCCAACTCAGACTCTTTACAACTCACAGTAGGAAAAGTAAATCCAGCAGATTATCATGCCTCACAAATAAAAATATAATTTTGACGTAATAAAAATAAACACGTCTTCTTCCCCTAGAGCTGACGTATCAAGACCAAATTGGAAAGAAGCTCAGAAAGTAGCATTAGCCAATACAGTGCAGTCTTAGAAAAGTTCATTAAAACCATATATGCCATTGCATTCTCTGAGCTGCGGAAACAAAACTGTTCTTGTCGGCAAAAACACTGATATAACATTCGGATTGTTCGTGGTTCAATAACGGGTTGTTATATAAGAGCGCATAGATAATGTGTAGCGTCCATTTATCGTCCTCTCACACTTTCTCATGTTCAAACTACACTGTACGTTTACCATTGCTATGTTGTGCCGTCTGTTCCATTTCTACTACTACTACTACTACTACTACTACTACTACTACTACTACTACTACTACTACTACTACTACTAGTACTACTACTACTACTACTACTATTACTACTACTACTACTACTACTACTACTACTACTACTACTACTACTACTACTATTACTACTACTACTACTACTACTACTACTACAACAACAATTACTACTACTACTACTACTACTACTACTACTACTACTACTACTACTACTACTATTACTACTACTACTACTACTACAACAATTACTACTACTACTACTACTACTACTACTACTACTACTACTACTACTACTACTACTACTACTACTACTACTATTACTACTACTACTACTACTACTACAACAACAATTACTACTACTACTACTACTACTACTACTACTACTACTATTACTACTACTACTACTACAACAATTACTACTACTACAACTACTACTACTACTACTGCTACTACTACTACTACTACTACTACTACTACTACTACTACCTTTTATAAGAAAATATTCCATCAATATATTCATAACCATTCAATAATTTAACAAATGTTCACATTGTCCCCTCATACGTAATCTCCTGATTTCTGAGGATATCAAAACACACTATATTAATAGTTTTGTCGTAACCAAGTTTTCTCAGTTTTGGAATCAGCAACTGTATTCCCTCAAGGTTCTCTAAAGCATTGTGTCATTCGGTTGCCCAGGCAGTGCACTGCTCACGAAGTTCACTATGGTTCACAGTGATGTGAACATGATTCAAACGTTCAGCGTGGCGCAGCAGTCGTGATCTAGGATGTACGTGCAAGTGAGAGTAACAGGCACATTAATGACAGCCGATTCCCGGAACCGGAAATTGTGCTATTTTGCATTTCCTGTATCGTGTACTTAGCTGTCGTCTAGCTGAATCCGGTCACTTTATAATGGCAGACTACGCAGAGCTTAACGGGAACCAAAACAACGCACTAGCTAAAAAGCTTTTTCGGTCAGTACACAAGGTTTAATATTGTACGTAATATATGCCAAAAAAAAATTGTACATAACAATTTATCTATAGTTAAAATTGGATGTTTAATGCGTCTAACTCGCAAAGCGCGCGTAAAATGTGAAGTTAATGAGATGAGCGATCACGTGGTTTTGTGACGTTACTGATTACAAGGGCTTAAATTCAGTTAGTGATTTCTATGCAGTGCTTCAGTATAGTTTCACTCGTGTTACTATGGCGAGTGGTGGCGATGTCAATGTGTCAGAATAAAAATTAAATGTGCCAATTTCGAACCGCTATCGGCAAGTGATACCGCATAATCAACTTCGAATTCAGCTGTTTCGGTGCACTTTAGCGACTCCAGTAGCCTTTGACTTTGATCTTACTTTCTGACCTAACCATGAAAACGACCATCCACTTAGAGCCGCTATTTAAGAAGTGATTGAGGAATAAGTTAATTCAACATAAGTTGTGTGCAAATTATTTGAAACATTAATTAGATACCACGTGGTGGAATTCCTTGTAAACATAAATCAGGCTGTGCAGAATCCATTTTGGAATTTTACAGCCCTGTATATAAACAATAAGCAAGATTTTTAGTTTTGTTTCGCGTCTCTTGTCACTCGTCTCGCGTCCCTCCCTCCCTCCCTCCCTCCCTCCCTCCCTCCCTCCCTCCCTCCCTCCCTCCCTCCCTCCCTCCCTCCCTATCTCCCTCCCTCCCTCCCTCCTCCCCTCCCTCCCTCCCTCCCTGCTCCCCCTCCCTCCCTCCCTCCTTCCTTTCCTCCCTCCCTCCCATCCTCCCTCCCTTCCACCCTCCCTCCCTCCCTCCCTCCCTCCCTCCCACCATGCCCCATCCCTCCCTCCCCCATCCCTTTCCCCCTCTCCCCCACCCTCCCTCCTTACCTCCCTCCCTATGTGCAATACTATGCCAAAATTTAATGTTATTCTATAAATATACCTGTTCCACAAAATAAGTTAAATGTTAGTATGATAAACGAATTGAATGCCGTAAACATACAGATGGAAGACATCAAGAAAACTGAAGTTGCGCATGCCATAAAAAAATTAACGAAGAATAACAAGGCAGCGGGAGAGGACAACAACACTACTGAAATGTTAAAAGAATTAATTTAGGTAACTTCAGTGTAGATAGAAAAGAATAGAACAGCGCAGTTCAAATAACATAATAGAATTTTAGTATTATAGCAATACAGATTAACTATGTGCGTGTGTGCGTGTGTAACTGCGACAGTGGGGATAGTTTTGCTTGTGCCGCTTTCAAGATGTTTTGGCTTATATTCTTCCTTTGACTTGGGTCATGCGATCTCAGCAAGGCTAGATCTCGCTGGTTTCGACCGTTTCCCTTCCCTGCACTCTTGACCCTTGATTGATTGCCAACTTCTTGCACAGTCCAGTCTCTTCGCAGTTGTAAATGTCATTGAGCTTGTAACCATCGATGATCGATGGAATTCGCTGCTTCCAATCATCGATGATCACGGGGGAAACGTCTGCAGCTTCCAAGCAGATAACTTGGAAAACGATGTTATGTCGCTTGCGGAAAGAGTCCAGCCACCCATTCGACGCTTTAAACCCGGTATTCCCTAGTTGCCTTGTGTATTCGATGGCTTTCTCCTGAACCATCAGGCCACTGAGGGGAATGTTCTGTGATCGTACCTTCTGCAACCACTCCCAGCAAACGACGTTCACGTCTTTGTCGCCAGTCTTTTGCAGCTTGCGTTTGCAGTCGAGGCAGCAGTTCTGCTTTTCTCTTGAGGATCGAACTGGCCTGTGTTCGGCCAATATGAAAATCGTCGGCTAACTGGCGGCAAGATTTGCCCGATTCTACTGCCTTGATCAAGTGAACGTTTTGTCGCAAAGTCAGCGCGTTCCTTTTTGTAGACATACAAACACGATGAGGAAGATTTTTAGTTTTGTCTCGCGTCTCCCTCTCCTCTTTCTCCCCCTCCCTCCCTCCCTCCCTCCAAACTTGCGGGATGGTCAATGCACTTTGAGCTGTCCACAAGCCACAGGGTGACTATGAATGGTTGGGTCCAAATTCCCTGTCCGTTGTCCACATTGGCCAGGTGGCCGCTATGGACAGTTAGCGGACAGTGCAGGAAGTCATTTGGGACTTTCAAAAGTGTCCGTTATAGAAAGGTGTTCGTTATGGGCAGGTATCCGCTAAGGCAGGTTTTACTGTATATTATTCATTAACAAAAACTCTTAAAATATTTTTTAATGTAGCAATTGTAAAAGAACACTCCACTGTTTTGGCAATGTAATTCCATAGTTTCTCTCCTCGCCATGCTTATGGTTTGCATACGACGTAATCGTTAACTTAACGGTTAACTTAACTTAACAGGACAGGAATCACACCAGTGGGGTAAATTCTGCCTAGCTGCGCGATACCACCCGAACTTTAATCGTACACACAATGCATCACACAAACCACTTGGCGGCAGCCTATGTTGACAGCAATATATGTGCGACTTGACACGGGCGGTAATAAAATTACAACAATTGATCGATCCTCAAAGTCGCAACTATAGATCGGGTTGAAACTTCACCACAGCATAGACGCGGTCCATATAAACGGAGTTAAAAAACAAAAAAAGTAGGGTTTATGTACAAATTTAAGAGCTATGCATTATTTAAATGTTTATAAATCGTCCTAACTATTTCTCCAGCTTTGCAAAGTTCACCAGATTTCATCAGAATAATAATCTGGAGATGCTGCGTCATATAACATTAACAATATTGAAGTTAACGTTGAAAAGGTTGAGTTGTGGCATTCAGTATATGAAAATTGCACACACAAAAATCGTCTAAGTATATTTTAACGTTGATAACTTCACCAAATGTCATCATAATAATTTCCTAGAAATGCTGACGACAACAGCAAAGTCAATTGCAGTAACATTAGCAGCATTAACACTTAACAGCAACAGAAAATACTGGAAATACAGAAACAATTAATACGGCGACGACAACGACGTCACCAGAATTTCGCGAAACCAACCTAACGTTCTGCACACGGGCGTGTCCAGAATTATTGGTTGGCAAGTGTTCCTATGTATTTGGAGGATTTAAATATGATGAAAGGGGCTCTCGGGACAACGAAATGTGCCGCGTTGACCCACTTTGCCTCATTAGCATGCACAGGGTAAAATCACTGCTAACCGCAAGTGACGCGCAAGTAACGCCTCATTTTCTCACACGAGCAGAACACGTCGTAGTTTCGTCATATACAATCTCGGCAACATGTTACGTTCTCACATAACATAGTCATGTTGCACGAGATAATCGTAAATAATCACCACAACAGCTCCCCTAGATAGGAATGACATACAGATAGGCACTGCGATTTGTATAACAACAGGTACATACAAAATGTTACATAAATGAAAAATCTACGGTCCCGATTCAGGACCATAGATTGCCTTAACAAAGTCGCTGGATATGCATACATACAGACGTGTTGTTTATTTGACCAATAATTTAACCAATTCAATTATGGTTAATGTTAAATACAATGTATTTTACAACAGTACATTCTCAATATTTACCTGTTTTTGTGTGTGGTGTGCGTGCGTGCGTGTGTGCATACATGCGTGCGTGTGGCCGTGCGTCCGTGTGTGTTTTACCAAGTGTCTGGAAGACTCACAGTAACGCTAGCAACAAATCTCTCTCATGTGAGCCACTGTATGTACAGATAAATACCAATTCTTGAGTGTACAAAAATAGCGGAATTTAACACATATTTGAAATGTTGTTCATGCTGCTTATCCAGTGTAATTTGTCATTAAAATTTAACCAAATAAGCTTGAATTAATTGGCTACGCGTGTCTACACAAAATCACAATCTGGCTTCAGAGCAGGTAGATCCACCATTGACATGTTATTCTCGCTGCGATAGTTGCAAGAGAAATGTAGGGAACAGAGGAGACCACTATACACAGCCTTTGTTGATCTGACAAAGGCCTTTGACCAGGTCATCATAAAATGTCTCTTAACACTCCGACAAGATTGGATGTCCACCAAAGCTGTTGGGTATGATTACCTCATTCCACGAAGATATGCATGGCACAGTGCAGTACACCATCGAGGTCCTTCCCAGTTCGCACTGGTGTGAAGCAGGGTTGCGTCCTTGTTTGGGATATTCTCCTCCCTGCTGCTTTCCTATGCCTCTCGCTAATCTTCAGAAGGTGTGTGTTACATTCGAGGACTGTTGGCAAGCTGTTCAACCTGGTCCGTCTGTGTGCTTACATTCGAGGACTGATGGCAAGCTGTATAACCTGGTCCGTCTGTGTGCTTACATTCGAGGACTGATGGCAAGCTGTTCAACCTGGTCCGTCTGTGTGCTTACATTCGAGGACTGATGGCAAGCTGTTCAACCTGGTCCGTCTGTGTGCTTACATTCGAGGACTGATGGCAAGCTGTTCAACCTGGTCCGTCTGTGTGCTTACATTCGAGGACTGTTGGCAAGCTGTTCAACCTGGTCCGTCTGTGTGCTTACATTCGAGGACTGTTGGCAAGCTGTTCAACCTGGTCCGTCTGTGTGCTTACATTCGATGACTGATGGCAAGCTGTTCAACCTGGTCCGTCTGTGTGCTTACATTCGAGGACTGATGGCAAGCTGTTCAACCTGGTCCGTCTGCGCGTGAAAAACCAAGTACGACAGATCGTGCTTAGCAAGATGCTCTTCGCTAGTGACGCAGCGGTAATATCGCACACTGGTGAGGGCCTCCAGAGGCAACTTGCACCAAGCGTGCACATAATTTGGCCTGACCATCAGTCTGAAAAAGACCAATACCATGGGCCAAGAGGTCAGCGAAGCTCCAGCAACATAGATATAAATAAGCGCATCGAAAAGGCAGCATCTGTCGTGTCAAGGCTATCCATGAGGGAGAACAGCATATTGACAGAGAGCACCAAGGTTCGAGTACACCAGGCTTGTGTCCTAGGCACCCACCTCTACGGTAGTTAAGCATGGACAACATATGCGAAGCAGGAAACACGTCTGAACAGTTTCCATCTTCAATACATAAGAAGCATACTTGTGATCACCTGACAGGAGAATTCACCAAACAAGGATGTCCTGCTAAGGGCAACGCCTGCGTTGGCTTGGCCATGTCTGCCACATGGAGGATGGAGGCATCTGGTGCAAGGCGTGTCGGCCGTCCAGCTGTACGGTTCAGGGATGCTTGCATACGAGATATCACATCTACTCAGATCAGCATTGAGTCCTGGGAATCTGCTGCAGCAGACGGCAACAACTGGCGACAGGGTTTGCAGAGTGGTATGAGGAAGGCAGAAGAAAGAAGAAAGGAACTGTGGACGGAGAAGATAAAGCATCGAAGAGAAAGGCCGACGACTACCACGCCTCTACATCAAACTATCTACACCTATGCCACTTTTAACAGAGACAGTCACTCAAAAATCGGACTTTTTAGTCACAACAGATGCTGTACAAAACATTGATGTCTCCTACGGCGCCGCTCCATTATCTTTGGATATTGATGGATGCCAATGGCTAGGCAACAAAAACAATAACACAATGCAGGTGTCGATCATTAAATTTAATTTCTTTATTTCATATTATGGTATGTTTTTGTAAATTTACGGTGGCTCCGATGCTAGTGACAAGTTATATTTATGTCTTAGTGGGAGTTACCATGGACATTTATTTCTGTTATGCATAATTATAATATATTTAAACCATTACGTATACTAATTGGTCAAAATAAAGGGGTCTGAACCAAATTTTAGCAGGCAGCAATATTAGATTTGAAATACGTTATATGTCTATGACTCGTAGATTCCATTTATGAGCTTGACATATTTACAGTATCTATTGCAAAATTGGGCAACTTTGATTACACCGCGACTGCTCCCGAGGTGTGCAACGACTGAGAGACCTTAGTTGTGACAGCCGCTTAACAGAATGTAGTTTGACAACACTAGAGACCAGGAGACTTAAGAGGAGACCAAACAGAAGTGTTTAAACTAGTGAATGGTTATGAGGATATTGATAGGAATATGTTCTACAAACATAAAGAAGGAAATAGAACCAGAGGGTACGAAGGAGCATTAGTTCAGGAACAGTGTAGGTTGGACAAGAGAAAGTACTTATTCTCACAGGAGATAATACATTAATGGAACAAACTGTCAAATGATTGTGCTAATGCTAGTAGTGTGAATATATTTTAAAATAAAATTGACGGATATCTGATAAGTGCGGGCTACACTTAGATGGAAATTGTTTTGGACTCTCGATAAGCCAACGGTTTCCTAACCTTGCCCACTTGCCACGCGAAACTTGTAGTTTTGAATGGCAATATTATTAAGTCTTGTTAAACTAGCAGCAATGAAAAATATTCAACAACCACCCTACATTGAAAAGTGCGACTAACCACGAGCGACCGGCATCCTTTGATAGCAATTACCCTACACCCTCATGCGTGACCACCAGCAGCTAGTAACAATAATCAACAGTTACCCCACACTCTCATATATGATGCGACTACCAGTTCACGTAGTTGTCATCTACCGCTGGTGAAATGTGACACTGGTGCTTACACAGTGGCGTATTTAGGCGAGGGACATTGGACCGTGATCCTCTTTGGCTTAACTGGTTGAATTTATTTGTTTGTAACCTGTTGTGCCATTACGTGGTACAGGGTAAACTAATGGGTTACTAAGCTCGCCCACCCCTGGACTCCCCCTTGTGAGAGCCTAGACACGACGCTGTGTTTACATACCTTGTCAACAATATGTGTGTTCCTTGTCGATTGTCTCACAGAAAACACCAGACATCAAACGTTCGTGATGTAGAAAACACGTTGTAAGATATATGCCTCCCTCTCTCATCGTCTGCTGGGCCGCACGCAATGGTCCGAGAAGGCAGTTCTCATAGACGTAGATGGGTAAATGCGAAAAAGAAGAATGCAATAGTTACTGGGTATGATGCACGTAGCTATGTTTTGTCGTTCCCTCGAGCTCGCCTACGCAGACCGACCACTCGTGGCACACCACCAACCGAAACAGACGTGACAACAACCGAAAGTGCCACTATGCGCTCAATTTTTTCAAAACGTTTGCAAAATACAAACAAACTGGGCATTGACATTGAGTAATTTGACATCAACGCAATCCATAAGCTGCCAGCGCGGTAGGACAGCAAGCGGCCTGTCATCCTGTGAAATATCCAAACTCAGCATCCAAAGAGGTATTAAGCTAAGCCTGTGAAATATCCATCACGTAGTGGTGAAACGGAACTATTATAAGAATGATATACACATTCATATATATATATATATATATATATATATATATATATATATATATATATATATATATATATATATATATATATATTTTTTTTTTCGTGCGTGCGTTCGTGCGTGTGTGTGTGTATGCGTTACTGTGAGTGTTTCCTTGTGTGATATGTGTGTGGAGGTGCGTGCGTGCGAGCGTGCGTGAGAACCAATATTAACAGAACAATTATTGAAGATATTTGTAATGATGTTTTATGTGTTTTTACAAGAACATACACTTGACGCACGCGCGCACGCACGCCCCTACGGGTTGTCAGACACACACCATACCTTTGTCTTTTTTTTTCACCCATTGTTCGATCGACCACTTCCATTTGTCGAATGACTCCATATGACTCTCTATTGATTGCAGCGGACTTTTCATTGTCTGAAGTGTATGGAACGTTTGCTCCATGAGCGCCTCCTGGCGGCCATCATTGGTGTCACCGTTGCACCGGTCTGTGGTCGGTTGTCCGCGCACACAACCAAAGTCAGACGAGAGATACCAACCAAATAGACACTCTTCGTTGTCATAATATCTAAAACTGAATAGTTAAAAAAAATGAGAAGACTTGATAAACAATTGTCCGAGATCAGACGGCATAAATGGCACGTATGTACGCACGCATGCACGCACGCACGCACGCCCGCACGCACGCACGCCCGCACGAAATTGATATGATTGAAAGTCCGCATAATTAGCAAGTAAAATATCCGGTATCGGAACTGATAGCTTAAAATGTAAAACTGACACGCACTGACCGTTTTACATGTGTATTCCGTGACATACCATCTGCAAACTGATGTCAAGAAATATCGAAATGTGCTCCAAATAATTGATTATTCGGAAATTTATCGTTCAGTAGTGGTCATATTGTCTGAAACTAACGTCACGTGATGTTACGGTTCATTTACCATTGTTGTGCTGACAGTATGTAGGATTTGTAATTTACGTTTAATAATTTAAGTTATATATATAATGCTGAGCGACACGCTATATTGGGGGTAAAACTATGATGATCCTTGATACGCTCAGTGTTGAGTCTTCCAACAGTTCATGCTTTTCTTCTGCGCTGATAAGTTTTGAATAAAATGCGAAATAAAATTAAACAGGGCGTATTATCAGAAAAAAATATTAAGTACAATTGTTGTACAGCTGTGTGTCACTTTTGGTGTGTTTTTTACATCCTTTAGTAATTTGAACACACCAAATTCATGATAATTGACAGTAATATTTGCGTTATATACACGGAGTTAATGTTTTTGTATTTTCAGCATGGTAAATTCTCTCAGTCCCATAACAAATTCCAAAGAATTTGGCATACTGAAATTTTCCTAATTGTCCTGAAGATATATCTCTTTAAGAACAATTTGCAGAGAATGACATATCAAACCATGACAATTCCGGCCACTTTTCTACCAGAAAGTGGCTAGTTAACACGATTTAACAAGATTGTTATCCCAAACAACAAGTTCCAGATGGCAAGTGGACAAGGAAGCAATTGGCTTATCGAGAGTCCAACAATGTTATCATCTATGTGTAGCCCGCCCTTATCAGATATATGTCAATTATATTTATAAACATATTCACACTACTAGCATTAACACAATCATTTGGCAGTTTGTTCCGTTCATGTATATCCCTCTGTAAGAAAGAGTACTTTCTCATGTCCAACCTACACTGCTCCTTAATTAATGCTGCTTTATGTCCTCTGGTTCTACTGCCTTATTTAAGTTTGAAGAACATATTCCTATCAACATCCTCATAACCGTTCACTATTTTAAACACTTATGTTTGGTTTCCTCTTAGTCTCCTGGTCTCTAGACGAGGAAGCCATTGCTAAATTGCTCTAACATGGGGCGTCAATTTAATTGGGAAATGAGACGGAACCCTGGATTTGGCCCAGCTCCAAGAGTTCAAAAGTTTAACTTGCAAAACTGGGCAAGGAAGATTGGCAGACGTCTTTGTCCAGCTGTTGAGAGGGTGGGTGGATTTAACAAGTTGACCAATGGTAAATCGTATTAAGTATTTAATCACAGCGCCTCTATTGACGTCGTCTGATTTTGGTAAACTGGGAGTATAAATACCCCGGAGGAGCGTTTACCAGGGGGCGGCAAAACTATTTTAAATTCACACTGAGGTGTGTAATCATGCTGAATTTTAGGCATCCAAATTTTCAGTAAGAGTGGTCCTGGCGGGCCATACCTGCTTTAGCATTAGAGTAGCATGGGGCATAACGCAAGTTTTGGGGCATAAAGCCCATCCTCTAACTAGTTTCACAGCGCGAAAATAAGAATTTCGAGATCGCCAAATGAAGCCACATACAGTTCTTCACATTATTTTAGAATACGGAGGCAGAAAACGAAATTCACGCGATATTTCAGTTTACGTCAAACTTTTGATTCTATAAATTATAAAAATGGTCACCCTAAAAGTCATTTTGTGGGCAGTAACCATAAGAAACTGAGACAACGCATTGAGTGTCTGCAGTAGACAAATATATAATCATTAATGTTGTGAATGTTGTGGATGCGAGTGATAAAAGCCAGTAATATACAGATGGTGAAATTTTAATATCGAACGTGTGGGGCAAAAAGGCCAACATTAGTGGGGGCATAACGCACAGGGTGGGACGTACTATTATCTGTCAAATTTGAGTCTGAAAGTGAGTAGACGATTTGATAAGTTCCGCCTGCGTATGACAGTTTATAATAAACATATACACTATAACGCACTTGTTGAATTTCAGAGAAAAGGTGCTAATTAATTAACTATTTCAGTCACAGTTCTTAATAAAATTATAACAACAAATATTACTATGATGTGACGCAAGGTTTCGCTATACTGAAGTGTACCAATAATACCATCACTTTGGTAATGCGAAATAAGTAAACTAAAAATTAAATGAGGCTGATTAATACATAACGCCCAGGGTCGGGCGTTTTGCCCCACCCCTGGGGCATAACGCCCATTTTAAGGACCTCTGTTAAAATTCAACACAAGATTTTCAGCTAAGATAATAAATTAGGTGATATATTCAATATATCAGAGATATATCTAAAAGGTTTTCCCATGAGTCGATTTCCCGTAAAAGTAGGCGTATTGCCCCACCCTACTCTAGATATAAAAATTTCCGGTCAGAATGTTTCTTGTCAAATCTTCTAGACTTTAAGAGTCTGTATACATTTTAAGTGATGTTTACATTCACTACTTTTCTTTACGGTTTACAGTGATAGATGTCTTCACAGTTATTTTTATTGTCATCTTGAGTGATTATATTGCTACTATGTACGTAGCCGTCCGATGTACAAGATTAAAATCGCTTCCAACCTGGAGAAGAATGCGTTGACTACTCTTCTGTAGTAATCTATATGTACTCATTGGTCGAGTGAGCATAAATTCAGTTATGAATATCGACCTGGCGAGCGCAAAGAAGACGGACAATTAACATACATCTACATCTGTGAGAAATGCCTCCCGGACCATTACGTACGGCCCCAAAGAAGACAAGAAGAGGGAGGCATTTATCTTACAACGTGCTGGACGAGTCCTGTCGGTGTGAGAATGTTCGTCATTCGATTTACTCCCGGCGACAATGGGTCGTCGAAATGAAGGTTGAAATCATCTAACACCAGCAGTCGTCCCGAAAGGATCGCCATCGATGTCACTAGGTATTCGAATTCATAGAGAAAACCAGAAACACTGGAAGATGGCAGCCAATATCAATAAGAAGTAGTTCAACGGCTTACCACATGAATGTTTAAGAAGTTCGAAGTGGGTAAAACTATAATTCGGTAACAATACTAAAAAGTCACACACACACACTTACTAAAACCACGTAGTCAAGTATATTACTGGTGCGTTCATTAAGATGTATATCAATCTGGAATACTGTTAACTGGCTAAAACTGGTAAAAACCGCAATATATCCACAGAGCATGTACCAGTGTAGCCACGTAGGCGCCACCATAACCAACATTCATTTAAGCGTCCACATTCACATATTCCGTTCACCAACCGCAACACTGTCACGATCGAATGAACAAATGCTTCTGATAGCCCACAGCCAGATAGGTAATCAGTTGCTTACTTTTCCATCACATTTGCCTCAATTTATGGACCAATGGATTCGAGTACTAATGCAGCAGGAGTTAATGGCTGTGGCTCTGGCTGTTACCAACTGAACACACATACATTTACTTGGTAACATATATATATATATATATATATATATATATATATATATATATATATATATATATATATATATATATATATATATATATATATATATATATATATATATATATATATAGTTGGAATAATATTCTCAAAAGCGTGAACCCCCCAATAATATAAAGATATTATTAAACCAAACCCCTCTTTTTCAAAAAAGCATGAAACTTCCTCTCTAAAGCATGAAACCCCCCATAAAAAGCATGAACCCACCAATAATATGAAAATAATATTATTATTTTCAAATTATTATGAAAATAATATTATTATGAAACAAATTATATTATTATTATGAAAATATTATTTTTTTATGAAAATAATATTATTATGAAAATAATAATAATATTATTATGAAAATATTATTATTTTTATAATTATTATTGGAGGTTCATGCTTTTGAGAGGGTGGGTTCACGTAGGTTTCACATTTAAAAAAGGGGTGGGTTCATATTTTGGAAGAGGGGTTTCACAAAAAGGAACTCCCTGGCTACGGGCCTGCTATGTACCGTAATATGTACCGGCTACATTCGTCTAACTGAGGCATGACCCCTATAAACATGACCCCTATAAACATGACCCCTATAAACATGACCCCTATAAACATGACCCCTATAAACATGACACTACTACACTTTTTGCTCAACTTTCTGAACAGAGGACAACTAGCGCCATCTAACAAGCTTCCGAAGGGTCTTTCGAAATGCTTCGACCGATGGTTGTGTATATCTGTGCAGTATCGCAGTAGATGTGGCTCGTTTCTGTGACAACGCAGTGTCACTTTAAACCCTTATCACTCACCATAAGATTCGTGTTGTACCCTTGGTCTGGAATTACGCTGATTGGTGCTCATGCCACCGTGTGGCGCCACTGTTTTTTATGTATAGACTTCATAATAGCCTCGATTACCCAGGCTCCGTGCTTTGGCGTCCCCGTTTGTCGCACACATCATCGCCTGGCGCTTCACTGCTTTACGGGAACGCCTACACAACATAGAGTGATGAGAGTGGGCAGAGGAGGCAAGCTGCGCGAATGCGCGAAAATCGGGCCATATTAGTGAACGTCGGAATTTGCCAGCCAGATCTGTTTACATGGTTCGATGGCGAAGGTAGACCATCGTCGGCGTCCGAATTCATTCCGTAATCTCAAACTAATCACTTGTCTTGGATGGTAACATCATTCATGCGTTATAATATTAAAACGTTTGACACTTTGTTGGTTCTCTTTGATTTTGTCAATGTATGACACTTCAAGTAGGCCCTAATGTGCATTTCACTTCTTGAAAACAGCCCCCCCCCCCTCCGAGCCAGTGACAGTGTTGTGGTGGTACCCTATTGTGGAAGTAGCAGCACATTTTCGCGAACACAAAGAAATTCAATAACCCAAAACAAGTAAGTATATTAAGCATAATCTGTTTGACATGGCTTAATACATAACCACAAGAACTATGTATATTATTCATAACTGTTTGTAAGGAATAAACATCTTTTAGGTGAATTAAGCTTGTATAATTTCTTATGTAACGACTTCTATTATTCAAAACGTTCACTGCAGAAAAAGTAACTGCATTGCTCAACTAACACAATGAAACCAGATAATAGTTATGTATCATCCATTGCAGCTTCATTAGAAAATTAACACAAATAACATTACTCTTTCTTCTATGTAATGATTACAAATTACAAAAACTATCTATATCTTTTACGCCTAGCTCCGCGAAGTTAATCATAATGGTTGGCAAGTTTTTGTAAATGTTGATCTTTACACGGAAGTAGGAGTCATGTCTTGACCACGTCACATGTGTGTATGGTACATGAGGAGAAGCTTGGCGGCTCTAAGGGGATGGTCGTTTTCATGGTTAGGTCAGAAAGTAAGATCAAATCAAAGGATACTGGAGTCGCTAAAGTACACCGAAACAGCTGAATTCGAAGTTGATTATGCGGTATTACTTGCCGATAGCGGTTCGAAATTGTTACATTTAATTTTTTATTCTGACAAATTGACATCGCCACCACTCGCCATAGTTAACACGAGTGAAACTATACGTAAGCATTGCATAGAAATCACTAACTGAATTTAAGCCCTTGTAATCAGTAACGTCACAAAACCACGTGATCGCTCATCTCATTAACTTCACATTTTACGCGCGCTTTGCGAGTTAGACTCATTAAGCATCCAATATTAACTATAGATAAATTGTTATGTTAAATTTTCTGTTGGCATATATTACGTACAATATTAAACCTGGTGTAATGACCGAAAAAGCTTTTTAGGTAGTGGGTTGTTTTGATTCCCTTTAAGCTCTGCGTAGTCTGACATTATAAAGTGACCGGATTCAGCTAGACGACAGCTCAGTACACGATACAGGAAATGCAAAATAACACAATTTCCGGTTCCGGAACCGGCTGTCATTAATGTGTCTGTTACTCTCACTTGCACGTACATCCTAGATCACGACTGCTGCGCCACGCTGAGCGTTTGAATCATGTTCACATCACTGTGAACCATAGTGAACTTCGTGAGCAGTGCACTGCCTGGGCAACCGAATGACACAATGCTTTAGGGAACCGTGAGGGAATACAGTTGCTGATTCCAAAACTGAGAAAACTTGGTTACGACAAAACTATTAATATAGTGTGTTTTGATATCCTCAGAAATCAGGAGATTACGTATGAGAGGACAATGTGTACATTTGTTAAATTGTTGAATGGTTATGAATATATTGATGGAATATTTTCTTATAAAAGGTATTAGTAGTAGTAGTAGTAGTAGTAGTAGTAGTAGTAGTAGTAGTAGTAGTAGTAGTAGTAGTAGAAATGGAACAGACGGCACAACATAGCAATGGTAAACGTACAGTGTAGTTTGAACAAGAGAAAATGTGAGAGGACGATAAATGGACGCTATACATTATCTATGCGCTCTTATATAACAACCCGTTATTGAACCACGAACAATCCGAATATTATATCAGTGTTTTAGCCGACAAGGACAGTTTTGTTTCCACAGCTCAGAGAATGCAATGGTATAAATGTTTTTCAAATGAACTTTTCTTAGACTGCACTGTATTGGCTAATGCTACTTTCTGAGCTTCTTTCCAATTTGGTCTTGATACGTCAGCTCTAGCGGAAGAAGACGTGTTTATTTTTACTACGTCAAAATTATATTTATTTTTGTGAGGCATGATAATCTGCTGGATTTACCTTTCCTACTGTGAGTTGTAAAGGGTCTGAGTTGGGTTCTTCTCAACTTATTGACATTCCTAACGGGGATGACATTGAGGCTAGTGATCCTGATGTATGAGTCTGGGCTACAAGCTGTAAACAAGTGAGTGGTGTTTGCTGAATGTTTCGTAACTTGTTTCATGTGTTGTCTCTAACATTTGTTTTGTTCTACAATATGTCTGCGCTAATGCTTGGTTGGTACATTTCTTGTTGTTCGCTCGTTTAGATTTGATGTCATAGTATTTAGTCGAGACTTTGTTTTATTTAGTACACATCTTGTTGACACCACTAACGAAATGAGTCAATTTAGGCCCGTGTACCGCGATGTTTAAATTGCAGAGCAGCAGAATAGCCACAATGGCAAAGTGTTTCCATGAGGAAATAAATGGTGGTATCAACGACTGCTACACGCTGAATGGCACGTCGAACGACTCAGATAATGCATTAGTCTTGGCCACATTCGTAGTGGGACTGGACCAAACAAGCCGTCACACGCCTCTCGACGCAACGCCCAGGTGTACCGCTCAGCCGGTCAACATCTGCAGTCTCAAGGGCACTAGCAGCGGCAGCGGGCGAAACCGAGGCCGACGGGATTGATGAGGCAACATACGAGCTATGGAGGAGGTTCACACTGTGTGTTATGAAGATTGGGAAACACCCAAGGTGAACGCAATCCGCCGATAATCTAGGAAGTCGGAAAGTACCCGACACCTCGTGCTCAACCAAAATGGGCCCAACCCCCAGCCTTGGGTAATTTCACCAGATTGGTTGAGATGACTGCTCGTGCAGTTTGACTGGCATGGCTCGAGTAAGCAATGACATAGACCACGACCACGGATGGAGTCGGAGATGTATGCTGCATATAGCAGACTGTGACAAATAAAGAGATGCCTCCCGCATCGGTGATTGCAGTGTTGCTTGGCTGTTTCGTTTGCGACACATACCTGGCTAAAATCGTTACAAACATAACTAATAGCGTAACATGCATAGCTAAATGCAACAAGTGCATAGCTGAAGACATTACACACATAGCCGAAAGCGTTATATGCATAGCTAAAAGCGTTACTACATACAGTATCCGTTATATGCTTAGCTAAAAGCATTATGTGCTTAACTAAGTGCGACAAATACATAGATAGAAGCGTTGCATACACAGCTGAAGCGTTGCTAAATAGCTGGACGCGTTACATACTTAGCAGAAACCCGTTTCCTACGTAGCTAAGTTCGAGACCTGCACAGTTAAAAACGATACTTACATAGTTAAAACCGGTACTATGTAAGTAAAGTAAAGTAAAGTAAAGTAAATGCGTTAATCCGCAGCTGAAAGTTTTACATATATAACTATATATATATATATATATATATATATATATATATATATATATATATATATATATATATATATATATATATATATATATATATATATATATATATATTATATATATATATATATATATATATATATATATATATATATATATATATATATATATGAGTGTCCCTACATAGGTAAAGTGGTACATACATATGTACAAGCGACACATACATAGTTAAATGCTTCGCTACTTATTTTCTTCACTACTTCGCTACTTCATTGCTTCGATACTTTTTTGCTACTAATTCGCTAGTTCGCTACTTTGTTAATTCGTTACTTCATTGCTTCATTACTTCCCCTTCAAGTCTTCAAGTAATATTTTTCTATTCAGCAGTTTGTAACTTCATATCCCAAGGTGGAAGTAAGCTAAAACGCTTGTATGTACAATAAATTGTGCAGTTCAGGTTTACAAAAGGGGCTTCTACGATGACTTGATAACTTCGAGGGCTGCTTTCTGAAATGCTTCTGCAGTAGGTGCCGTGACTGCTTCCTGTGTGAGCGAATTTCATATTGGGATTGAGACAGCATAGAACGAGTACTTGTAGATCATGCAGGAGGCTGGTAGTGTTCGGAGTTTATACTCGTGGTGGAGTCTAGTGCGACCATCTGCTCTGACAATGATGGTAGGCAAACTGATGCGAACTAGTCCATGGTTATATCTTAAGATACAGAGAGGTATGTATAATGTAACGTCTGATGTATAATGAATTCCACATGAGGTTAGCACACTTCGCAGTGACACTTGGCAGTGACACATGGCAATGACACTTGAAGTTCTCCGATAGTCATCAGCGACAACACGAGCTGCAACTGTTCAACTTTCTGTCTGTCTTGGTGTGGGGTAACCAGGCGCAAGTAACGTACTCAAGCCAAGGTCGGACGAGTACTTCGTATGTGGTTTCCCTCACTTGGGGTGATGCCGCATACAGTGTTCTCTTGCTTAAGACGAACGTCTTTCTGTCTTTGTTTTGCACCTTGTTGATGTGCGGCTGTCACGATAACTTCGTGTTGATGGAAATACCCCGGTAGTCCTGGTTGTCAGTCCGTGGGATCTGCTGGTCGTCCATGTAGTCTTCAAGAGTTTGTAACTTCCTCTTGGTCGTAACCGACAGAACAGCGCACTTTGACACATTAAAATCCATCTGCCACGTCTCTGCCCAGTGTCAGATTAACGTGCCAAGTCGCTCCTTAGCTACTTCGCTACTTCGTTGCTTCGTTGTTTCGCCCTTTCTGGTGAAAATAACACAATTAGCATAACGCACAACGCAATAAAGAACAATTAGCATAACGCACAATGCAATAAAGAACAATTAGCACAATGCACAATGCAGTCCAAGCAACGTACCGAGCCAAAAGTTAAACTTCCCCGTTTAGACTGATAACAAGTTATTTTTAGACATTTCGTAACACCGTGTGCTGTGTATATTCCTGAAACTATGAAGCGCCATCCATGTCAGTGAAGCGCGCATGTGATTGGTCAGTCACCGCTCCGCGTCGCGCGGTTCGTGTTAGTGAAGCGCGCATGGGATTGGTCAACGGTCGCGACGGGCTTCCCTCACGGTCCCGAAATAGCTGTCCTGCGTTGCAGTGACGTCAGTGAACTTACAAATCAATTGCATCCAAGGCCACGCGATGGCGCCACCATTAAATTATGTTCGGTACTGCAGCTCACCTGGTTAAGCGCGAATACATTACACTATATATAGCAATAACTGGTAAATAATCGCAATAGTATTGCAATAGTAATACAACTATCGCAATACTAAAACTAGCCACTGTAGTCACCCCTACGTTTCCCGAGTTGTGGCCACGGGGGGGGGTCACTCAATACATCGCCAGCTAGTACGTGCATCATATCCTCCCGACAAAATCCACGTTTTATTTTCTGTATCCAACACACGTTAACACAAGCAAGTTGCACTGCTATTAAGCTTACTACTTTCATATGTCGTACTTTAAATAAAATAAATGTAGTAATAAAAAATATGTTATGCGTACATTAGAATGTTAATTAAAGTGAATAATTCACCGACATATTATGATAATGAATTAATCTACAGCACATATCGTGAAACATTGCATAGTTTATACGCGAAAAATGCGTATTTCCTTTTACTCCTTTAACTTGAAAAGATAATATAATTTTGCGTAACTTGTGGAATGTGACTCCTGTCCAAGGAAAAGTGTGCGTATTTCAACCCGCTCAACGTGAAAACGGCACTGAAAGTGTAAAACGTATTCAGGGACTCAGTTCGGTCAGTTCTCAAGGGTGGTATACTGGCAGTGCATTGAGTGGCCCCCGTGGGGTAGTGCAACTAATGATGGATTATAGTTAACCTGCGGGTCACTAGCGCGGATTAAGGAATCGTATTACTCGCATGCCGATCAGAACATCAAAAGAACCGCGAAAATGTCGAATATTCGAGAGCGTCTTACGGTTTAGGTATTTAACTTTAAGATTTGTCATTGCGCTCACGAGATGGTTAACCCACAAGGCAGGGATTCACCCAGTCAAATGAACCAGTTACGGGACACAAATTTGTCCACAGAATCTTGTGAATTCACTTACGGAAACCGGTGATTTGAACCAGTTGAAATACGTGAATTTACGTGTTCTGTACCAGTTATATGACACATGTCTGGACACAAATTTGTCCACAGAATGTCGTTGCGATTAACACGCTGTTGCCGATTATACCAGTGTCAATCGTGTGACATCAGTTAAACTACCATGGGTGGCGCGTTTAAATTTTAAAACGCTTCTTCATAATACAGTTCATTTGATGGACAAGTTTTGTAGAAATATTGTTATAACTATGCATAACATTGTAAATATCTGACAGTATTGAATCGAGCCGCCCCATGCAACGATCGTTATTTCTACGTAACATATATCCTTACGACGGACTCTAAAATTATAATGGATTATCCCAGTAAAAGACGTTGCATATACGAGAATATTAGTAGTTTGATAATGTCAGGAAATCCTTTTATTTTACGTGGTATAAACGTATTATAAAGGTAGTGACAAGGTGCCAAACATGTCTGGAAACGGCATAATAATGTCAGAAAAATTGTAGGAAGATAATATAATTATAAGTAATATCGCTACGTCGTTGCTACGTACTGGCACAACGTAGTTGGAGTACGTGGACACGACGTAATATCGTTACGTCTTTGCTACGTACTGGCACAACGTAGTTGCAGTACGTGGACACGACGTAAGTAGAACGTAATACTGTTACGTTGTTGTTACGTATTGTCATAACGTAGATAGACTACGTTGACACAACGTTAATAAAGCGTAATTCCTGACGTTACCAAACCTTTACCTTCATACAACGTTGCATATACGTAGTGTGATTGCTGGGATGCAATATTGTACATTATTATTGAGTCGATTACTGGAGTATATAGCAGTTATCACAATACATAATACAACGTTTTATTTTACAAACACTTATTTCTGGCCTACATCACTCCCTCAAACAGGCCGAGATCACTGACTAGACAAGAAGAAGCTTTATCTAACGTCGGTTTTTACAGAAAATTACAGGCCGAGATCACTGCCGCACAGGCCGGGTTCACTGTCGGACACTTATTTCTGGCCAACGTCATGCCCTCAAACAGGCTGAGATCACCGGCAACGTTCTACTTATATCTGCGCAGCTAGCCAAGTTAAGAGGCGACTGACGTCATTTATATAAAAGATACATTTATCTTATTTAAAGTACGAAATATGAAAGCAGTAAGCTTAATAGCATTGTAACTTGCATGCGTTAACGTGTGTTGGATACAGAAAACAAAACGTGGATTTTGTCGGGAGGATATGATGTACGTACTAGCTGGCGATGTATTGAGTGACCCCCCTCATGGGCACAACTCGAGAAAAGTAGGGGTGACCACAGTCACTGACGTCACTGCAACGCAGGACAGCTATTTCGGGACCGTGAGGGAAGCCCGTCGCGACCGTTGACCAATCCCATGCGCGCTTCACTAACACGAACCGCGCGACGCGGAGCGGTGACTGACCAATCACATGCGCGCTTCACTGACATGGATGGCGCTTCATATGAAACTGTCGTCAAGACAGGAACATGTTTCTTCGACCACTTCAGCGCAGCTAACAACGTCACTGGGAAGAATTTCTTTTTCAATATTACAATACAATGTTCAGACTTTTAAAAGTTATTCTGTGCTTTTCTTCAATTGTAACATGTTTAATGTGGACCACAATTTAACAAAGACCCCCAATTAATTAAACTAAGTTATCTACAAGATGTTTTAAAGCAAGTGCACCACACTTAATCAAAACAAACTGTTCACAAATGAAAGTGTACCACAATTAACTCAAACAAGTAATGCAACCATTCCAAAATTAACACCCACAACAACAACAAAAAGTTAAACGCATGTTATTTTTTATACAAATGAAACCCAATTAACTAAAATAAGTTATACACAAATAACAATATATAATGCCATCGTACCAAAAATAACTAAATAAGCCATTCACACGTGAATGTTTAATGAAAACGTTCCATAATTAAGTGAATTATAATGAGGTGTACCCAAAATACCTATTACATACTATTCACAATTATAATAACAGTGTACCAAAAGTAACAACATACGTTATTAACGTGACGGCTTGTCCGCCTTGCAGCTTCTACATTCAATATTATAATACTATTTTTAAAGAATTACAATACAAAGATATGGGCATGCGACTATGCATATATTTTATATGAAATGTATCTATTAAAAGAGTACACATTATTAAAATGATACAATAGGAAGTCCCATTGTTGAAAATACTATACTATAATACTAGAGAAATAATTTTAAGCATTCATTAACCGGAATTACAATTTATAATCAATTCCAAGGCCGGGCCGGGCCGGGCTTGGATCCAAAGCCCGGCCCGTGCAGGGCACTAATATATATATATATATATATATATATATATATATATATATATATATATATATATATATATATATATATATATATATATATATATGTATATATATGTATATATATATATATATATATATATATGTGTGTATATATATATATATATGTGTATATATATATATATATATATATGTATATGTATATATCATATATATATATATATATATATATATATATATATGTATATATATAAATATATGTATATATATATATATATATATATATATATATATATATATATATATATATATATATATATATTATGTAAGATGTCCATATAATGGAGATTGGTAGAACGCGAATGAATAACTTCAACAACAGGCATAGGATACTTTTTAGCTAAGTCTCCCTTATCGAGTCTGCACAAAACTTAATTGAAATAACGCCTGCTGTTATAGTGGGCATGAGTAAAGAGAGGGATTAATGATCTCTTGTTAGCCCACACAAACGTATTTTTGCTTTCATTAGAAATTTTAGAACAGGAAATTTGTGTCCCGGCGAATCAGGGAGACTTAACATGTATGCCATTGTATCCAAACTGCATTACCCACGCGCTTGGTTGTGCGTATGTGCATGTGTGCGTGCGTGTGTATGCGTTTGTGTTTGCGTCACTATATGTGTGCGTGCGTGTGTTCGTGCGTGTGTTTTTGCGCTCATGATTGCGCGTGCGTGAGTTCCCGCGTGCATGCGTGCGTGCGTGCGTGCGTGCGTGCGTGCGTGCGTGCGTGCGTGCGTACCATTTATGCCGTCTGATTTCGGACAGTAATGAAAGTGTATGTTTCTACCTTACGTTTATCACTTCACTATCCAGTTTCAGAAATGATGACAACGAAGACTCTCTGTTTGGTTGGTCTGCTGTTGTATCTTTCGTCTGACCTCGGTTGTGTGTGCGGACAACCGAACACAGACCAGAGGAACCGTGACACCAATGGTAGCTGCAAGGAGGGGCTCTTGGAGCAAACGTTCCATACACTGCAGTCAATTGCGGGTCGTCTAGAATCACTCGAGAAGCGGCAAAGCTCGATGGAGCAATGGACGAAAGAAAATGACAAAGGTATCGTGTGAGGTTGAATATTACGACTAAGTAACACTTTGTAGATTGCGTGTGTAAATTGTTTTGCGTGCGTGCGTGCGTGCGTGCCTTAATGTGTGTGAAATAAATGACACGTGTATAGCATATAACATATTGTTGTCAATAGCTATGTTATTGTTGCTCCAAATATAATCACAAACCAAGTTTTAACATCTCTCCCTCTCCCAGTTACACATTTTAAAATGCAATCTGTTTTGTTGTCGTTACACATTAGTTCTTGTTGTTCCTCTCTTTTGGTATTTGCTCGTGATTTTTTCTACTTCGGCGCATTTATTCATGTTACATTTAATAGACGACAAGTTTCTACAACTAAGTTTTAGTCATATGAATGCGACACCTTGTTACAGATACCCGGTGTAAATGGTCTGTCGATGGTAGCCGCACGTGCTACAAACTGGTCCTCCAAAAGATGACGTGGTCGGACGGCAGGGTCTACTGCCAGAGTCTAGGTGAAGGGGCGGACCTCGTGTCGATAGAAACCCAACAGGAAAATGAATTCTTGATTGCAATGATACGAGGTGAGGCTTCTACCCAAGCGGCAATACGCCATGTAGATATACTTTATTTCCATAAATATTAAATTTTGTGTATACATCGAAAAGGCATTTTAGTTACTGCCTTGTTGTCAATTAATGTCTTTTTCAAGATGTAAAATGTTTAACTTTCTGATAGATGCATGACACTTTCGGTATATATTGAAAAGATATATACTGACGCTTTTGAGATTGGAACCCATCGTGTAAATTGGCACTTCCGTTAGTAACCGGCCATGTGTACTTTTATACCGGATACTACTCCACGTTTGTGATGATGTCAACAGTAGGCTGTGTCTTATAATGGTACCAACTGTTGACATCGATGTTGCAGTCCTTTGTGTAGCGAATGTGCGTAGGCTCCACGTTTGTGAACTCTGGGTTGAATTCGGCTCTAGGAAGCATTTGGTGTATATGCCAACGTATGCAATCATAGATTCAGTTGGACGGGGGAAGTGTGATGTAGTGCTATTTTCCCACGCAGTAATGTCTGTGTCAGCAGATTTCGCAGATGAAGACTTCGCACAGTTCGAACTTTGAATCTGGAAGCATTTTGAGCATAGGTGAACTCCCAAACATGCAAAATGGTCTGCTTGCAAGCATTGACTGTGAAAACATTCACATCTAGGCATGTGGGGTCTTGCGATCGTAACCTTTCGTACTCGGTGTCTTTGTAACCAATGACACCAGGATAGCTCACAACGAATCTGACAAACTAGCAGCCATCAAATACATTAGTAAAACTGGTTTCTTTATGCGCTAAGTAAATAGTACACGCCAGCTGTATGGGTGCTTCCGCGACCTTAAATGTACAGTTGGTTGTTTTCAGGGTTCCGATTTTTTAATATAGATATTATATAGATAATAACTGGTTAACTTTTATATGATAGCCTAGTGAAAATATTGAGTTTAAACTAAAAGAGGTACAATGGACGGCCAGTGTTACGTCGCCATGCCAAGAAACCATCAATATAATGACTGGCAGCATCATCTACCAAGGTGTAGACGGATATTTTGGTGATAATGTTGTGCAACCCTGACATTTTACAACAATGTACGAATTACTAATTTATCCCTTCCGGGGGAAGAGCATTTTTGCTACTCCGTATAAACTAAACTTTTAAATTGCATTTTTGCTAGTCCGTATAAACTAAAAATGTTTCCACGATTACCTTATTATGCGTAAATCTACTGCTTTTCAGAAGTTAACCAGCTGCGCAGGTGTGTCGGTACCTGGACGTCGGGAAAAAAGGACCCTAGCGGCGTGTGGACTTGGATGGCGACGGGACAACCATTCGGCTACACATACTGGATGCGTGGACAGCCGGACAATGGCGGTGGCATCGAAGACATATGTAACTTTTGGGATAGAGATAGGGATATAGTTGGCATTTACTGGAATGACGAGTCCCATTTATCAAAAGGGTGTTTGCTCTGTGAAATTCCATAAAGTGAAACTAAGAAGTATTTGAATTTATGCCGCTCTTCACATTCTCCCCGTCCTGCATACACACGTGCGTTCGGGCGTGCGTTCGTGCATGCTCAAATGAACGCATGCACTATACAAAATCTGGCTGTGCGCGTCGATGTGACATTGTGCTTCATTTGCGTTGTACAATTCAGAATTTTAAAGTGATAATGATGTAATACTTACGTAGATATATTATTTAGCCGCTTTGTGTAACAATTAACAAAGATACCGATATTGTTTTGAAACGAGGTGATATAAAGTTTTACATTGTAATCCGAGCTTGTAGGATAGACCGACGATTATGTGGAATCATTTCCAACAGTATTTTACGTCTTATCCCTCAATACGAGGGTCTGTATGCAAATAAAATTGTGGAATCTGTTATCCATGACACTTGATACAGAAGTGGGGTTATAGCCAAGACGCCAACATTGAATGTGACTGTGGAGAAGACCCCCAAACGATGCACCATCTGCTAGAATGCCCCTCCTACCAGTGCCCTGCAGATTAGACCACTTGGCAGTGTATGGGAAGGCAGTGTTAGTTGAACCACTGGGTTAGTTGAGCCACCCATGTTTCCCAGGAAACAACAGCAGCGACAATTACATTGCACCACCAGTGATTGAACTTGTTATTACAACAAGATTGACGTAAACAAGTGCAATTTGTTGTACAAATGTTGTTCGAAACTGTTGGTGATCGTTAGTAATGTCTGCTGCTGTATAAACTATCAACGCATGTGACCAGACTTTATTATCCGTGCACTTACAAATGGTTTATTTGTTCGAAGAGAAGAAGATTATTTACATCACTTCGCGTATTAGTGAGACATTAAAAAAGCTTAATTGTCGAAACGGGGCTAGTTGAGCCACCCATTGTATAGCTACAAGGCAACATATTAGCAGTTATTTACACTATATACATACATATATATATGTAAAAAAGAAAAATGGCTCCACTAACACTTCCTATCCCTACCACTCCCGTGCCAGAGCCTGTGTACTGCAGTGGTGGAGAAAAAAAAGTTTTTTTTGGTCTGAAAAAACGAGCATTTCCATCCCGTTTATGCACTATCATTTTAATATTTATACGCTATTTTTATGCATGAATAGATCTGGCATGCTTTCGATTCAATTTTGGCAATTTAAAAAATGTAATCTATGTTGGCTCTCACGGCATGTTATGTACACTGGCATACATACAGACAAAATACAGTCTAATGGCCCCATGGGTCCATTTGACTGCAACTTGCCAGTCTCAAATGTTTACTTTAGACAGTGACAACTTCTAGTCCTATCTCCTGCTTCTGTCATTTACAAAATCGTAATTACTACCACGGATTGAGATGCGACATACAAAGCAAAGCGTTCGGCAAGCGTCGGGTGTTTACGGTGCTTGACGTAGCAACGAGGTTCTCAGGTGGGACAGATCACACCACCATAGTGTACACACAGCTGATTGCGTTGACATGTGCGTCTAAATACGCAGAACATTAGTGAAGATGGTGGATGTTCAAACCAAGGATCAGAATCAAACAGTGTGCATGATATTCCTTTAAATGATAGCTTAAGGTATGCCCTATAGAATCGCTTCGTTCGCGTTAAGCGTGCTGACTGGACAAGGCCGCGAATGTTTTATTCTCGAACAGTAAGGGTGACTCTCAGGGACACTTTAACTGTACAACTGTTGCAATACTATTGCGATAGTTTCATGACAATCACGATAGTATTGCGTTAATATCAGGGCCCTCACAATCGAGAAGCCGTCATGAAGCACCCATTCACCACACCCCCTCGCCACAATTGTAAAAAAAAACAAAGAGTAAGGAAACTTATTATATACAGAATACAGTCAATTACGGATGCGCGACACAAAAAAAATCAAAAACGAAAATACGGATAAAATGGTTTCCAATAGTGAATACGCTACATTATCTGTTTTTTGAAGTTATTTCAAAGAATTGAAATAACTTCGAAACACTGATAAAGTAGCGTATTCACTAATGGAGGCTTGACTTGAATTGAGCAGGAGAGCGCTTCAAAGAAGACATGCTTAATATTTGCATGCGATGTAATCTAGATATCTAAGAACAATTATAACTGAACAGGACAGTAATATTATTTGATGTGGCCATCACTACAAGAAACAAGGCGTGCTGACACAAACTCTATACGCGAGAACAAAAGCGTGGATAATTCGCTATATCTTATATTGATGACATATTCGTCTTATTTGTAGTTTTATCAAAGAATTGAAATTACTTCGAAACACTGATAAAGTAGCGTATTCACTAATGGAGTACCCTAATATTATGAATTTTGGAATTTTTTATTCAGTGAGTAACAACGAGATGCTGGACAAGCAAAGCGCAACGTGTTAACAGATGACGTGTGTATAATCAGTATCAGAAATGTTTATGTCTCCAGTGGGCATCCCAAAGTAGGCCTAGTATATAATGATAAATCATATTAGCAACAAACAAAAAACAAACATACTCACAATGTAATTGCCAAGATATGTCTAAACGTTCAATGATTATTAAGGAGGAATGTTTAACTATAGTCGCTGGGCGTATTGACGTATATTGCAATACAGTATTAGCCACAATATAATGCTTTATAAATGTTCATAATTGTTCATTCATCATATGTGAACCTATCATATGTATTGGGGGCTAAAGTTCAATTCAACCTACTTTTGCAGTAAGTGAATTTAGCAAAGTGAGCAGCAGTTAGCTGTACTTTGTACGTCGTTCCAATATAAACCTACTGACTGTCCGTCCCAAAAATACATGCATCTTCGGTGCCACGGCCGTTATCCGGCTGGCCTTGCATCCAGTATGTGTAGCCGAACGCTTTTTCCCGTCGCCATCCAAGTCCACACACCGGTCGAGTTCTTTGTTCCCGAAGTAAATATATCGGAACAGCTATGCGGTTGTAAACCTGGAAAGAAATGCATGTATGTATGTATGCACCGGGTGGATAATCAGAATGTAAATCCAGTAAACACTGCCTGCTGTTCATCTGTGTGATTTCCCGCGTAGTGTGTTGATAAAAAGGCACGCTAATAAACGCATCACTTTATCTTAATTATAATCCATTCGCTATTGGAATTATACAGCTCTGTATATCAACACGATGAGGAAGATGTTTAGTTTTGTCTCGCGTCTGTCGTCACTCGTCTCGCGTCTCTCTCCTCTTCCCTCCCTCCCTCCCTCTTCCTTCCCTCCCTCCCTCCCTCCATCCCGACTTGCGGAATGGTCAATGCACTTTGAGCTGTCCACAAGCGACAGGGTGACTATGAATGGTTAGGTCCAAATTCCCTGTCCGTTGTCCACATAGGCCAGGTGTCCGCTATGGACAGTTAGCGGACAGTGCAGGAAGTCATTTGGGACTTTCAAAAGTGTCCGTTATAGACAGGTGTTCGTTATGGGCAGGTATTCGCTAAGGCAGGTTTTACTGTATATTATTCATCAACAAAAACTCTTAAAATGTTGTTTAATGTAGCAATTGTAAAAGAACACTCCACTGTTTTGGCAATGTAATTCCATAGTTTCTCTCCTCGCCATGCGTATGGATTGTATACGACGTAATCGTTAACTTAACAGTTAACTTAACTTAACAGGACAGGAACCACACCAGTAGGGTAAATTCTGCCTAGCTGCGCGATATCACCCGAAATTTAATCGTACACACAATGCATCACACACGCCACATGGCGGCAGCCTATGTTGACTGCAATATATGTGCGACTCGACACGGGCGGTAATAAAATTACAACAATCGATCGATCCTCAAAGTTGCAACTATAGATCGGGTTGAAACTTCACCACAGAATAAACGGAGTTAAAAATGTAAAAACAATAGGGTTTATGTCAAAATTTAAGAGCTACGCATTATTTAAATGTTTATAAATCGTCCTAACTATTTCTTCAACTTTGCAAATTTCACCAGATTAACACTAACAATATTGAAGTTAACGTTGAAAAGGTTGAGTTGTGGCAATTCAATATATGAAAATCTAAGTATATTTTAACGTTGATAACTTCACCAGATTTCATCATCCTAGAGATGCTGACAACAACAGCAAAGTCGATTGCAGTAACATTAGCAGCATTAAACCTTAACGGCAAAACACTGGAAATACAGAAACAATTAATACGACGACGACGTATCCATAATTATTGGTTGGCAAGTGTTCCTATGTATTTGGAGGATTGAAATATGATGAAAGGCAGAATTATTGGTTGGCAAGTGTACCTATGTATTTGGAGGATTGAAATATGATGAAAGGGGCTCTCGGGACAACGAAATGTGGCACGTTGACCCACGTTGCCTCATGCACAGGGTACAATCACTGCTAACCGCGACGCAAGTAACGCCTCATTTTCTCACACGAGCAGAACACGTCGTAGCTTCGTCATAGACAATCTCGGCAACATTTTATGTTCTCACATAACATAGTCGTGTTGCACGAGATAATCACAAATAATCACCACAACAGCTCCCCTTCATAGGAATGACATACAGATAGGCACAGCGATTTGTATAACAACAAGTACATACAAAATATTACGTAAATGAAAAATCTACGGTCCCGATTCAGGACCGTAGATGGCCTTAACAAAGACGCTGGATATGCATACAGACAGACGTGTTGTTTATTTGACCAATAATTTAACCAATTCAATTATGGTTAATGTTAAATACAATGTATTTTCCAACAGTACATTATCAATATTTGCCTGTTTTTGTGTGTGGTGTGCGTGCGTGCGTGCGTGCGTGCATACATGCGTACGTGTGGCCGTGCGTCCGTGTGTGTTTTACCAAGTGTCGGGAAGACTAACAGTAACGCTAACAACAAACCTCTCTCATGTGAGCCACTCCATGTACAGATAAATACCAATTCTTGAGTGTACAAAAATAGCGGAATTTAACACATACTTGAAATGTTCATGCGGCTTATCTAGTGTAATTTGTCATTAAAATTTAACCAAATAAGCTTGAATTAATTGGCTACGCGTGTCTATACACAAAATCACAATCTGGCTTCAGAGCAGGTAGATCCACCATTGACATGTTATTCTCGCTGCGATAGTTGCAAGAGAAATGTAGGGAACAGAGGAGACCACTATACACAGTCTCTGTCGATCTGACAAAGGCTTTTGACCAGGTCATCAGAAAATGTCTCTTAACACTCCGACAAACTGTTGGGTATGATTACCTCATTCCACGAAGATATGCATGGCACAGTGCAGTACACCATCGAGGTCCTTCCCAGTTCGCGCTAGTGTGAAGCAGGGTTGCGTCCTTGTTTGGGATATTCTCCTCCCTGCTGCTATCCTATACCTCTGGCTCATCCTCAGAAGGTGTGTGCTTACATTCGAGGACTGATGGCAAGCTGTACAACCTGGTCCGTCTGTGTGCTTACATTCGAGGACTGTTGGCAAGCTGTTCAACCTGGTCCGTCTGTGTGCTTACATTCGAGGACTGTTGGCAAGCTGTTCAACCTGGTCCGTCTGTGTGCTTACATTCGAGGACTGTTGGCAAGCTGTTCAACCTGGTCCGTCTGTGTGCTTACATTCGAGGACTGTTGGCAAGCTGTTCAACCTGGTCCGTTTGTGTGCTTACATTCGAGGACTGTTGGCAAGCTGTTCAACCTGGTCCGTCTGTGTGCTTACATTCGAGGACTGTTGGCAAGCTGTTCAACCTGGTCCGTCTGTGTGCTTACATTCGAGGACTGATGGCAAGCTGTTCAACCTGGTCCGTTTGTGTGCTTACATTCGAGGACTGTTGGCAAGCTGTTCAACCTGGTCCGTCTGTGTGCTTACATTCGAGGACTGTTGGCAAGCTGTTCAACCTGGTCCGTCTGTGTGCTTACATTCGAGGACTGTTGGCAAGCTGTTCAACCTGGTCCGTCTGTGTGCTTACATTCGAGGACTGATGGCAAGCTGTTCAACCTGGTCCGTCTGTGTGCTTACATTCGAGGACTGATGGCAAGCTGTTCAACCTGGTCCGTCTGTGTGCTTACATTCGAGGACTGTTGGCAAGCTGTTCAACCTGGTCCGTCTGTGTGCTTACATTCGAGGACTGTTGGCAAGCTGTTCAACCTGGTCCGTCTGCGCGCGAAAACCAAGTACGACAGATCGTGCTTAGCAAGATGCTCTTCGCTAGTGACGCAGCGGTAATATCGCACACTGGTGAGGGCCACCAGAGGCAACTTGCACCAGGCGTGCACATAATTTGGCCTGACCATCAGCCTGAAAAAGACCAATGTCATGGGCCAAGAGATCAACGAAGCTCCAGCAACGTAGATATAAATAAGCGCATCGAAAAGGCAGCAACTGTCGTGTCAAGGCTATCCATAAGGGTGTGGAAGAACAGCATATTGACAGAGAACACCAAGGTTCGAGTACACCAGGCTTGTGTCCTAGGCACCCACCTCTACGGTAGCGAAGCATGGACAACATATGCGAAGCAGGAAACACGTCTGAACAGTTTCCATCTTCGATACATAAGAAGCATACTTGGCATCACCTGACAGGAGAATTCACCAAACAAGGATGTCCTGCTAAAGGCAACGCCTGCGTTGGCTTGGCCATATCTGCCACATGGAGGATGGACGCATCTGGTGCAAGGCGTGTCGGCCGCCCAGCTGTACGGTTCAGGGATGCTTGCACACGAGATATCACATCTACTCAGATCAGCATTGAGTCCTGGGAATCTGCTGCAGCAGACGGAACAACTGGCGACAGGCTATGCAGAGTGGTACGAGGAAGAAAGGAACTGTGGACGGAGAAGATAAAGCATCGAAGAGAAAGGCCGACGACTACCACGCCTCTACATCAAACTATCTACACCTATGCCACTATTAACAGAGACAGTCACTCAAAAATCGGACTTTTTAGTCACAACAGATGCTGTACAAAACAGTGATGCCTCCTACGGCGCAGCTCCATTATCTTTCGATATTGATGGATGCCAATGACTAGACAACAAAAACAATAACACAATGCAGGTGTCGATCATTAAATTTAATTTCTTTATTTCATATTATGGTATGTTTTTGTAAGTTTACGGTGGCTCCGATGCTAGCGACAAGTTATATTTATGTCTTAGTGGGAGTTACCATGGACATTTATTTCTGTTATGTATAATTATAATATATTTAAACCATTACGTTTACTAATTGGTCAAAATAAAGGGGTCTGAACCTAATTTTAGCAGGCAGCAATATTAGATTTGAAATACGTTATCTGTCTATGACTCGTAGATTCCGTTTACGAGCTTGACATATTTACAGTATCTATTGCAAAATTGGGCAACTTTGAGTTCACCGCAACTGCTCCCGAGGTGTGCAACGACTGAGAGACCTTAGTTGTGACAGCCGCTTAATAGAATGTAGTTTGACAACACTAGAGACCAGGAGACTTAAGAGGAGACCAAACAGAAGTGTTTAAACTAGTGAATGGTTATGAGGATATTGATAGGAACATGTTCTACAAACATAAGGAAGGAAGTAGAACCAGAGGGTACGAAGGAGCATTTGTTAAGGAACAGTGTAGGTTGGACAAGAGAAAGTACTTATTCATTCTCACAGGAGATAAAAAATTAATGGAACAAACTGTCAAATGATTGTGCTAATGCTAGTAGTGTGAATATATTTTTTAATAAAATTTACGGATATCTGATAAGTGCGGGCCACACTTAGATGGAAATTGTTTTGGACTCTCGATAAGCCAACGGTTTATTAACCACTTGCAACGCGGAACTTGTAGGTTTTAATGGCAATATTATTAAGTCTTGTTAAACTAGCAGCAATGAAAAATATTCATCAACCACCCTACATTGAAAAGTGCGACTAACCACGTGCGACCGGCATCCTTTGATAGCAATTACCCTACACCCTCATGCGTGACCACCAGCAGCTAGTAATAATAATAAACAGTTACCCCACACTCTCATATATGATGCGACTACCAGTTCACGTAGTTGTCATCTACCGCTGGTGAAATGTGACACTAGTGCTTACACAGTGGCGTATTTAGGCCAGGGACATCAGACCGTGATCCTCTTTGGCTTAACTGGTTGAATTTATTTGGTTGTAACCTGCTGTGCCATTGCGTGGTACAGGGTAAACAAATGGGTGACTAAGCTCTCCCCCACCCCTGGACCCCCCTTTGTGAGAGCCTAGATACGACACTGTGTTTACATACCTTGTCAACAATACGTGTGTTTCTTGTCGATCGTCTCACAGTAAACACCAGACATCAAACGTTCTTGATGTAGAGAACATGTTGCCTCCCTCTCTCATCGTCTGCCGCACGCAATGGTCCGGGAAGGCAGTTCTCATAGACGTAGATGAACTGTGTTTTAATCGTCGGTCTTCTTTGCGTTCGCCAGGTCGAGATTTATAAATGAACTTGAACTCACTCGACCAATGAGTTCTTTGAATACAACAGACGTGTAGTCAACTCATGATTCCAGGTTCGAGGAGATTTCAATCGTGTACATCAGGTGACTACATATATATTAGTAATATATTGCTCACGTTGATAATGAAAAACATTAAAGATATATATATATATATATATATATATATATATATATATATATATATATATATATATATATATATATATATATATATATAAAGAAGGGTGACCGTATGACTGTGGGAACTACCGGGGCATTTCGCTGAACTCAACTGCGGGGAAAATCCTAGCAAAAATCCTTCTGAAAAGACTACAAACAATTGCAGAATTGATTCTCCCTGAAAGCCAGTGTGGGTTTCGCACCTCACGCTCCACAATTGACATGATGTTCACCTTGCGGCAACTACAGGAAAAAGCTGTTGACCAACAGCAGAGCCTCTACATGATTTATATTGACTTGTCAAAGGCATTCGACACAGTGGACAGATCAACCCTGTGGATCTTATTTAGAAGATATGGATGCCCTGAGACCTTTGTCAAGCTAATTCAGGAATTTCACGATGGCATGGCTCGTTCAGTGTCTGTTGGTGGAACAATTACAGATCCATTTGAAATCAGTCATGGATTAAAGCAAGGATGCATCTTGGCACGCACTTTGTTCACTCTCTTTCTTGGAGCAGTACTATCTGCAGCATCGGAACACTTCGGTATGGGCGTTTTCATCCGCACTAGAACTGATGGACAGTTATTCAACTTGGCTAGACTGAGAGCAAACACAAAAACACGTGAACTTTGCATTCGTGAACTGCTGTTTGCAGATGATGCTACTATTGTTGCGCACATATTAGAAGACATCAAAGAGATTTGTAAACACTTTGAACAAGCTGCAACCTTATTTGGTCTTACAATTAGTTCTAAGAAAACTGTAACACTGCACCAACCTCCACCTGGACAAACTTCAACCAGTCCACACACAGTGAAATCTATGGCACCCCCCTAAAGTCAGTCAATAACTTCACATACTTGGGCAGCATGATTGCATCTGACAACACCATCGATGTGGAAATTAACAACCGTATACGGGCTGCCTCAGGAGCTTTTGGAGGACTCTTATATATATATATATATATATATATATATATATATCACACCGTAAACATAAAGAAAAGCCGTGCATGTAAAGCTCACTGAAAAATATATAGACACTTAATGTCTAAAGAATTGATTTGTAAAATATAACCGGTAATGTTTAATTATAATTGTAAAGAAGGTATGACCCACCAAGACCACCCTCACTGATAATTTGGATAGCTAAGAATGTAGCTTGTGCAGTCCCCTTGAGGTCGCTCCTCCGGGGGATTAATACAATGAGTTTACACAATTCAGACGCCGTCTCTAGAGGTGCTGTCATAGCCCAAATACCCAATACGCTTTACGATTGGTTGAACTTGCTAAACCACCCTCTGTCTCAACCTCTGGACAGTGACATGTTCCGGAAGTGTCCTGGCCAAATTAGCAAATTAAACTTATGGAGCTGGACCCATCCAGGGTTCCCAGGGCTCTTCCGGTTCCCGAATTTCGTTGACCTCCGAGGTCAAAGCAATTTAGCAAATATCATGATAAAACGGCTTTATTTGTTTCCACATAAGGGAGAAAGGAAGTGCTTTAACATTACCATCAATCTTTGGCACAATATGGAGTTTGTCAATATTCACTTGGGTGGCTGAGCTACTAGCTTTTCGAAACCTGCTTTTCTGTTGCTAATCTAGATGTTTAATATATAGATTCAGTGCGTCCTAATGACTTTATACAATTAGTTATTAAATCAAACTGGCTTATTTTTACAACGCGATTGACTGATTACCAAATTTAAATGCCAAATATTAAGGTACACCTACCACTCTTGTACATCAACTGTTTTACAAACTTGTCTTACAAATAAAAACCTGTCTTACAAATTAAATCCTAGTAGGCATGCAGCTTGATATTTTTATATATGCACCTCGTTAACATGATGCAAATAAGCGTATAAAGTAGACCATTTTTGATAAGTTATGCATTAAATGAAATAACGCGTAAACACACCATAGCTACCGATCAATGGAAATTGTCCTCACTCTTTGCAATCTCGTAGGATTTATTCAGTCGTGACCTACAATATCTAATTGTTAAAACATATCTAAAATCTAAGTGTCAGCGACTATCAACTCGGCGGGAGTGCTTTAAGTGTTATACTAAATGGAATAACATTACGACGAATGAAGCGAGGCGAGGCGAGGCGTCTACTTAAGCGACAATACGCTCTGTAGATAATCTATTTCCATAAATAGTAAACTTTGTGTACACATCGAAAAGACATCTTAGCTAGTGCCGTGTTGTCAATTATCGTCTTTTTAAAGATGTACCAGTTAGGGTAAACAATTTTCACTTTCACTAGAAGCATGAAACATTCGGTATATGCTAAAAATATATTTGCTGACGTTTTTGAGACCGGTACCCATTATGGACATTTTCCTTAGTAACCGGCAACCGATTATTTGCGCTACTGCAACAACCGTCGAATACGATTCGCGGGCGATTCACTATGCGAAGATACAATTTAATATTTATTTCATATGTCTTAAAGGTGTTTAATAAATTCGATGTTTTGGTTAGTCTCATTTCAAATTAATTTTGCAAAAAAATAAACCTACCTAGTATCCACTGCTTGTTCAAGCATTAACTGAAGCGAAAATCGAAATGCCAAAAAATCGCGATTTTCTTCCTTGGTGAAATTTCTTCATTTTTTTTCATGTGATCGGCGATAGGAAGGAAATCACGCCCTTGATCAACATTGACCCACACAGTGTTTACCATTTTCGATATCTACTATTTTGATCCTTACCAGATCTAACGACTAAAGTCAATTATTTCGATGATTTGAAAATAATAGGCATTTTTTTATTAAGTCGACTGCGGGTGTTAACATAAGCTATTCAAACACTGCATATTTGGACACCAATGAACCGGATTTGCGATAGGCTAAATCAGTCGAGGAAGCAGTTTTAAATTTAATTAAAAGTTGGGGACTATGTGCTATATGCTATTTTCTATGTGCTATGTGCTATGTGCTATGTGCTATTTTCTATGTACTATGTGCTATGTTCTATCTTGTTGCAATCGGTTATCATTTCGTTTTAAACAAACACATTTTCGTGAGTTGTTTTATACGCGATGACGTAAACAATACTTTCTTCGTGACGTAACATGCGCAGTAGAGAAAATTGTTTTTATTGCACAGAAAGCATGGACGCAGGTGAATCCGGCGTATGGCGCCCATCGAGAGTAAATAATTAGTTCGGTCCGTATCATTTCATATTGCACCCCAATATCGCACGTCACGGTTTGAACGCGTGCGTAATGAAATGCAATACCACAGTCCAACGCTGTTTCACTGTTTCACAGTAATCGTTCCACATTGTCTTGTAAATATAGCAAGAGTAGACTTGAAAACTGTTTCGCATTAACGAATTTCACAAAGTGAGCAACGTCTACGTGCAACTGAATCGTCTTTCCAAAATAAACCCTCAGACGGACGGTTCCACATGGCGCTTGCATTTTCGACTCCACCGTTATTGTCCGGCCTACTCACGTAGCCTGCTTCTCGTTCTATTGTGATTTGGTGATTTTTCCACTGATGTTTTGTTGATTCAAATCATGAAAAGTCACAGAATATATAAAATATATGTAAATAAATGTTGCAAATCGAAAGGATCCCAGTGTTTTTATTACATATCATTTTATTATGTTATAAAACATACTATGAACAGATGTGTCGTGAAATGTTAGTGGTAACATTTGTTCAGCAATCAAAACATAGTGAAGCCTTAGTCTCACATACACATAGTAATTAACACCTACTTTTGTATTGATACATTTTCAAGGTTGTGTTAACGGTTCCAGTGTTTCAAAAGAACGTAAATAAATCAGTATAAGTGCATACTATAGTTTATCATTTCTCTCTCTATCTCCTATTTCTGTTTTTCTGTCTCTCTGTGCGTATATCTGCTGTAGGTCTATATCTGCCTATATCTAGTGAATTCCCCATTTGTGCCTTCATACATGCTAGCTATCGCTGTTACAAGTTGATCAGGTATACTGTAGGCCATATATATATATATATATATATATATATATATATATATATATATATATATATATATATATATATATATATATATATATATATATATATATATATATATATATATATATATATATATATATATATATATATATATATATATATGTATATATATATATATATATATATATATATATATATATATGTATATATATATATATATATATATATATATATATTTCATATTTTGCCTAAACAAAAACGCTGTTTACATATCGAAAAAGCATCTTAGTTAGGTCCTTGATATCAACCCCTTTAGGCAGAATCCACCGTGCTATCTACATTTGTCACCGATGTAGCTAATATCAGCAGGTTGGCATAGTGCCCATATTTTTTGCGAACAACATTCGTATTTCGGTTACACAGTTATATATTAATTTATATATTACCACTTTATAATGTAATTGATTTATCAATGTTATTGTTCTCCCAACACTCGAAAATGTATGTGATTTGTCGACGAAATACTTCGTTATCGAAATGGCGGTAAGCTTTTCCCTTCCCCACCACTGTTATTTTCCCATGCCTTTGTGTGCCTGGGAATAAACAATACTTTTGGACAACGTATAATTAGATAGTGTGACGTCTCTTAGGTACCTCACCTCGTATCATTTTCAGCAAGAACTCGTTTTCTTCTTGGGTTTCAATCGACACGAGGTCCGCCCCATCGCCAACTGTCTGGCAATTAGCCCTGCTCTCCGACCACGTCATATATTGATGGACCAGTTTGTAGCACGTGATGTTACCGTCAACGGACCATTTACACCGGGTATCTGCAAAAAAACGTAGCATTTATATAGCGAGCTAGCAGGCAGCACGCATATTTTCTGAAAACAGCATGAACTCAAAAGATAGTGTGCATGCGTGCGTGTGTGCGTGCGTGCGTTTTGAAAATAACGAATCATGCTTGAAAGTTGTAGCCATTCCAACACAGCATCCAAAGAGGTATTAAGTTAAGCCTGTGAAATATCCATCACGTAGTGGTGAAACGGAACTATTATAAGAATGATACACACACACATAAATTATATATATATATATATATATACATATATATATATATATATATATATATATATATATATATATATATATATATATATATATACATATATATATATATATATATATATATATATATATATATATATATACATATACATATATATATATATACATATATATATATATATATATATATATATATATATATATATATATATATATACATATATATATATATATATATATACATATATATATATATATATATATATATATATATATATATATATATATATATATATATATATATATGTATATGTATATGTATATATATATATATATATATATATATATATATATATATATATATATATATATATATATATATGTATATGTATATGTATATATATATATATATATATATATATATATATATATATATATATGTATATATATATATACATACATGTGTGTGTGTGTACGTGTGTGTGTGGGGGTGCGTGTGTGCGTTCGTGTGTGTGGGTATGCGTTACTGTGAGTGTTTCCTTGTGTGATATGTGTGTGGAGGTGCGTGCGTGCGAGCGTGCGTGAGAACCAATATTAACAGAACAATTATTGAAGATATTGGCAATGATGTTTTATGTGTTTTTTTACAAGAACATACACTTGACGCACGCGCGCACGCACGCCGCTACGCGTTGTCAGACACACACCATACCTTTGTCTTTTTCTTTCACCCATTGTTCGATCGACCTCTTCCATTTAACGAATGACTCCAGATGACTCTCCATTGACTTCAGATGACTCTCTATTGATTGCAGCCGACTGCTCATTGTCTGAAGTGTATGGAACGTTTGCTCCATGAGCGCCTCCTGGCGGCCATCGTTGGTGTCACGGTTGCACCGGTCTGTGGTCGGTTGTCCGCGCACACAACCGAGGTCAGACGAGAGATACAACAGCAGATCAACCAAATAGACAGTCTTCGTTGTCACAACATCTGAAACTATAGTCCGAGATCAGACGGCACAAATGGCACGCACGCACGCACGCACTAAATAGATATGATTGAAAGTCCGCATAATTAGCAAGTAAAATATAACATAAAATCACTTTTACTATTAGACATAGTCAAACGTCCCAGTAGCGGCGTAGTTCCGTCGTATCCAAAACTAACTCATATATTTCGCATTATTAGCGACGCCATCCGGTATCGGAACTGATAACTTAAAATGTAAAACTGACACGCACTAACCGTTTTACATGTGTATTCCGTGACATACCATCTGCACACTGATGTCAAGAAATATCGAAATGTGCTCCAAATAATTGATTATTCGGAAATTGTTCGTTTCGTAGTGGGTCATATTGTCTGAAACTAACGTCACGTGATGTTACGGTTCATTTACCATTGTTGTGCTGACAGTATATAGGATTTGTAATTTACGTTTATGTCTAATAATTTACGTTATATCAGCAATGCTGAGCGACACGCTATATTGAGGGTAAAACTATGATAGTCCTTGATACGCTCAGTGTTGAGTCTTCCAACAGTTCATGTTTTCTTCTGAGCTAATAGGTTTTGAATAAAATGCGAAATAAAACTAAACAAGGCGTATTATCAGAAAAAATATTAAGTACAATTGTTGTACAGCTGTGTGTCACTTTTGGTGTTTTTTACATCCTTTAGTAATTCGAACACACCAAATTCATGATAATTGACAATAACATTTGCGTTATATACACGGAGTTAATGTTTTTGTATTTTCAGCATATTAAATTCTCTCAGTCCCATAACAAATTCCAAAGAATTTGGCATACTGAATGTTTCGTAATTGTCCTGAAGATATACCTCTTTAAGAACAATTTGCAGAGAATGACATATCAAACCTTGAAAAGTCCGGCCACTTTTCTACCAGAAAGTGGCTAGTTAACACGATTTAACAAGATTGTTATCCCAAACAACAAGTTCCAGATGGCAAGTGGACAAGGAAGCAATTGGCTTATCGAGAGTCCAACAATGTTATCATCTATGTGTAGCCCGCCCTTATCAGATATATGTCAATTATATTTATAAACATATTCACACTACTAGCATTAACATAATCATTTGGCAGTTTGTTCCGTTCATGTATATCTTTAAGTTTGAAGAACATATTCCTATCAACAGCCTCATAACCGTTCACTATTTTAAGCACTTATATTTGGTCTCCTCTTAGTCTCCTGGTCTCTAGACAAGGAAGCCATTGGCTTGTCCAACCTACACTGAACCTTAACTAATGTTAACGTAGAACGATCGCTAAGCATCTGGATGGACTCGAGCCTCAGTTCTCTCGATTGGCAGCTACTGTGAAAAACACGGGACTTTGGACCCAGTCACTACATTCTGAGTTGTTAAGTTACACTCCAAGAAAAACACCGAAGCTACGAGAGCGCGCAGCTTATCGTTGGGTGGATACATAGAGTGTACGAGCAAACGTCTGTATCGCGTTGGAAACTTAATGACACACGCACTTCATTAAACATACATTTCACAATACGTTCACCGATTTCTGAATACACTGAATACTGTGGGTGGTATATAATCACGTGTATACATACCGTTTTGAGAAATATTTACAAGAAATAAAACAGATTGCTGTATGCAGCTAATAAAGACGTCATAAGAAGCTGGTGATGCAATAAACAATACTGTGTACTTCAGTTACGACTTAACAAAGATGGAACATGTTTTAAAACCTAACCTGCGAAGGGCGGATCCAGGGTTTTGAAAAAGGGGGGATCCAAGGTAATATATGAAGCGCCGAAGGCGCGAAACGAGGCGTGAAGCGCCTCGGGGTGTCTGTGCGAGGGGAGTATCCCCCTTCCTACCTCGGGGTGTTTGTGGGAGGGGAGTATCCCCCTTCCTACCTCGGGGGTGTATGGGAGGGGAGTATCCCCATTCCTACATCGTTGTGTGTGTGGGAGGGGAGTATCCCCATCCTACCTCGTGGTGTGAGTGGGAGGGGTATTCCCATTCCTACCTCGGGGTGTGTGTGGTAGGGGAGTATCCCCATTCCTACCTCGAGGTGTGTGTGGTAGGGGAGTATCCCCTTCCTACCTCGTGGTGTGAGTGGGAGGGGAGTATCCCCATTCCTACCTCAGGGTGTGTGTGGTAGGGGAGTATCCCCCTTCTTACCCATTTGACGTTTTATTTTTTTTAATCGTGTAATTTGGGACACCAATAATCTGGTTTTAATCGAGTTAGTGCCTAATGTAATCAACTGAAAATTCAGGCATGCGACATCGTACGCGTACAGTAAGGATTTTTGGGAGGAATACGGCCTTTGGCCATGTCCCGATTTGCTGAAAATGTAAAAAATCGTGACAAAGTAGTCCTATGTATGTTCTTGCATTCTTCACGTAAGTATAACTTTAAATGTCAAATTTACAGTAGACGAAGTGCAACTACTTTTGAGTCTATAGTTTCGGCAAAACGCAGTGGATTTTGTTTCATTTACACCTGTAGGTAGCCCTATTCTAAACGAGTATACTACAATTAATTGAAACTTTTAGACATATATGAACCAATACCCCGAAGGGGTAGATTACACTCTCAATAGGGTCTATCTAAACTGTTGTTGCATTTTAAACTACTCTGTATAAAGCGCACCATTCGATTCATGATCTCAATTTGATTCGGGAAACATTCTGCTAAAAGTAGTAGTCGTACCATATAACAACAGTGAGTATAAACTGGTAGATGAACACGTTTCCTTAGACCTTAGGCCATATAAATTAAAATGCATCATAAAAACATACACCATAGAAAGAGGAATAGTGTGACATAACTAATTGACGTTGTGTACTTATATTACAAAAGCCAAAAATGTAAATGTCGTGATTAGCACATCCGCCTTTCATGTCATAATTCTGAATTCAAGACGCAAACCGGACACGGTACATGTGGTGCTTGGCGATAAAGTTCTGAAAAGGCTAACTAGTTGAATAAGACCTCAAAACATTCTCCAACCACAATATAAGTATATAGAATATTGTCAGTTAATAGGACGTTGCCGTGTGCTGGAAACAACTAGATACTAGAAACTATGTTTATATCAGCTGTGTTTTAATAGCTGTTGTTCAACTGTGTGCGTGCGCTTGTGCGTGTGTGTGTGTGTGTGTGTGTGTGTGTGTGTGTGTGTGTGTGTGTGTATGCGTACGTGTGCGCGGGTGCACGGGTGTTTTACAACATAAAGATAGTGATGTTAATCAAGTGAAAATTAGTTTTTGTGTGTGTGTGTGTGTGTGCGCGCGCGTGCGCTTGCGCGTGCGTGTGCGTGTGTGTGTACATCACCGCCTGTGTTAGATCAGTGTCTGAAAACGTCGGCCTGCTACTAAAGTATTCGTACGTAGTAAGCGATAATTTTGACCTTGTGTTGTTTCTTGGCAATGCCTTTGTCCACCGTTGACATGCAATTTTAGTACTAAAAAGGGGGGTCCAGACTCCCTCAACCCCCCCCTCTGGATCCGCCTATGCCTACTGTATGTTAAATGTAACATACAACATACAGGATATGCTTGTGCTTCATCATTTTGCACAATACGACAGCCATCTGATAAATTTGGCGCAATTCAAGCACAACAATAACTAACTAAATTAAATCTTCACATTTAGTTATATTGTGAAACCAGCACTGTGAAAGCATTGTATACACAAGCATTAGCTAAAACAATGCAATGCAAAGTTATTGTTGTACACAATGACAAATAGTATATATATATATATATATATATATATATATACATATATATATATATATATATATATATATATATATACATATATATACATATATATATATACATATATATATATATATATATATATATATATATATATATATATATATATATATATATATATATATATATATATATATATATATATATATATATATATATATATATATATATATATATATATATATATATGTATATATATATATATATATATATATATGTATATATATATATATATATGTATATATATATATATATATATATATATATATATATATATATATATAAACTAAACATACATGACATCAAAGGTGAGCTGCACTCTGCTACAGGTGCTGTTCGTAATGAGGAGTGCCACCCTTGGATGCGTCGCGGGCAAAACTCAATTGAGCACCGCCTCGCGCCATCACGGACAAAGAAATCGAATCTAGGTCAAAGCCCCCGGTGACGATGGCATGGGCTGAACAATATCTACCGAAGTGGATGGCGAAACTATCGTCGATAAAACACACACGTGTAGCACTAGTACACCCGAGAGGCATACCTCAGCTGAGATCGTTTACACGAATAGTCATCATGCGTGATCCTTAGGTTTATAAGAGACAACGGAATACAAAAAACTGTCGCACAAATATAGGTCACACAACAAACTAGCAGCTGAATTCTACGTAATAAGAAACGAGTACAACTACCGCTTGTAAAAAAAACTATGCCCCAGCCAGCACGCAGTCATCGACCCGAGGGCAGATATCAACGGCTGGCAGGCGGCAGTGCTCGACATACGCTTGCCGATCACAGCCCGCTTCCCAGCCGCAGATGCGGCGCTAGCTCTCGCGGGAGGTGATTTGTCAGTACTCGGACCGAGGGAGGCCCGAGCACTGATTTCTGACGCGCGCCGAATACCTATGATTTATTACTTCTATTAAATTTCGCATGTGGTGTAGGGGAATGTTTCCCGCGCGATGACGCACCATGCTAGAAGCGAAATAAAATTAAAAGAAACTAAAATTCGTATGAACCGTGTTATTATTCTTACACAAATATTAACAAGCCATGACAATTACGTTTGTAAGCTCCAGATGCTGACACTATTCACTGAACATTATTATTGTTAAAAATAATCTTTACTGCGAGTCTACCCGGGCCCGTACCGCCATCTTTGAAGTCCGCTGTTTTACCGTTATAATTTTATATGCGACTGGCGCGCCACAAGACAAGGTACGTGTTTACAAATTCCTTTGTGAATCTTTGGCTGTATTTTGTACTATCCGATACATTGATTTTTAGCATAATATAAATTATTTTTGCTCGCAAAGCATACGAAAGTAGAACTATGCACATCGTAATTTTAGGCGCCAAACTCAAACGGCAAAGCCGGCAAAGGCGGCAAAGGCCGTGAACTGACATAGCCATGCCCATGGGCATAGGCATAGCTTAGGCTTGGCCTTAGGTCAACAATAGGTGAAGTCTGAAGATTTATTTATACTGGCTCAGTGTGTACTGTCTGTTTATGTTTATTTCTTGCGAGTACTTTCTCAGAACAGAAACACATAATTATATGCATGCATACATGCATACATACATTCATATAATATATATATATATATATATATATATTCTGTGAAATTTTCATTTCATTCTGCCCTGTATCGGTTGCTTCATTCGTTCTCGATCAATATACTTGTTTTATAGTTGTAAAATGTTTTATACATTGTAAATTGTGGAATACCATGGTTCACCTGTTTCAAAACAACATGGTATTTTACCATGGCTTCCCTGTTTCAAAACACCATGGTTTCTATGGTATATCATGGTATTTTACCATGGTTTACCTGTTTCAAAACACCATGGCATTTACCATGGTATATTTTCATAAGGGAATTGCCCAATTCCATGGGCCGTGGACACTTGGTATTGTTAACTTATTTGTTATGTTAATATTTCAGATGTTGTCCGAAACAATGAGGTGACAACAAATGGCACAACCATGAGCATGACATAAAGTCATCCAGGAATGGTTCCGGACTGCCTCTGTCTCTGATCGGGATCGTGGTAGGAAGCACCGAATGGACATAACATAGGCTAAGCAGGATGTGGCAGGAATAAACAATTGAAGTGAATGTTTTTGAGTACATTCATTTAAGTACAAGTAAGAGATGGTCAACGCTTATTTTTTAAATATTATCGTATAATAAATTACACAAATCCACATACGAATACATATATCAACCTCAAAACAGTTGTGATAAAATGTTAACAATATATGTATAAGATAATATGCTTGTATTTAAAGTAATGACATGGTGCTTTGGTGGCGTTGCATTGATCAGTTAAAAAAAATTCCTAGAGCATTGTTTATTTAAAAGAAAACCTGGAAAAATCATAGTAAAGTTATACTGTATAATCTGTATTCATAAATATACATTTGAACAGTTAACTGGCAGTTTAAGTTTGAATGTGCACATATATATTCATAGCAATGTCTAGGAAGGTTGCACAGTACATTGAAATTATATAGGTCGTTGTGTACATACTGAAGCCTTTTAAGAGAGTGAGTGTGGATTTTGACTGTGATTGGATTAGGGGTGTTATTGAATATTCAAGTGACGCTATCTGTAATGCGTTTGTTTGTCAGTTCAGTGTTTGTACTTTAAATGTGGATATTCCAACGACTTTTGTGCCATATGCATGCGCACCAGAATTAGGTATTATGCTTACACTTTTTAGGTATTGAGGAAGGTTTCTGTTGACATATTAGTGATAACAGTTTAATTGTCATTTAAAGATATTTTCAACTTTTATTTAGCAGTTTGACACTTTTTAGCAATGGATAGAAGTGTGCGCATTATATACTGACTGTTTGTTATCATTTTTGTCGCCCACTTCTGTAGTTATTTAGTTGTTATTATGTATACCAGTTACAATAGTTTATATGGGGAATGATTAGTGACTTAACGTTAATAGGTTTAATAAAATACATTGTGGAAGGTATCTTATTATAGCTGTACAACTCATATTGATTAATAAATTTTAAATGCCTTTGTTGGGCCTATTTCAATCTTCATTGGACTTGTTGTTTTTCTGCTATATATATATATATATATATATATATATATATATATATATATATATATATATATATATATATATATATATATATATATATATATATATATATATATATATATATATATATATATATATATATATATATATATATTAGACGACAATGTACCGATGATTAGCTGCTCATAGGCTGACTATGCCTAGTTTTGCCAAAATTAATATGTGTGTGTGTACAAGTGCCCGGGCCGGGCCTCTACATAATTTTGCGGGCCGGGCCTGGGCCTACATACTGCGGGCCCGGTCCGGGCCTGGGCTGAAAACAATTTAAACACATCGGGCTTGAATCGGGCCTGGGCCTAGTGTGAGCGGGCCAGGGCCGGGCCTGGGCCTGGACATAATAAAAAATATTCATACAAAACACCGATTATTACTCTCTTTTTTAATAAAAACTTATTATAAATTGTAATTCCGGTTAATGAATGCTTAAAATTATTTCTTTAGCATTATATAGTTGCAAATTGAGACCGTGCAGGGAATCTAATGGTCCCATAAGTTCACTTGGCTGGAAGTAGCCAGCCCCAAATGTTTACTTTAGAAATATTTGCAGAGGCAATCAAGCCATGATTAACCATCAACTTATCACCCTTTGACCCTACCAGTGGACATTCAATTGTCTAGGTCTTCCCTCCAAACATTGCCCACCTGAATGACCTGCCCACTGCCTAGTGCCCACTAGGCCACTAGCCCACTACCCAGTACCCAATGGAGTTGGTAATTGGTATTTCTCCCCAGTCCTAATTCATTCACACATGTCTGAACCTGTCTGTCTCAGGCTAGTGACTGCAGGCCTGCTGGAAATGCCACTGGGTGTCAGTGCTAGTGCGTGACATTTAATAGAAATATCATATTAGATAATGTTAACTTAGTTGAGCTAATTCAATTAACAATATAAATTGGGGTTATGGTTTGCATATGGGTTAAGTCAGGGTTAGATAAACAAACCTCCTACCCTAACCATAAACAAATACATTAAAGCCAAATATAACAAATGTTATCATATTTAATAGTAATGACACTAAGAAGTTTTTCTTTATTTTTCTTCAGGATATTCGTAAGTTTGAAGAAGTTGGTGGTGCTGGATTTTTAGAACTCATCCTCGTCTTTGTTATAAGATTATAGGTTTATCTTCTCTAAGCTTAGCGGGCCGCGGGCTTACCCATATTTTGTCCGCGGGTATGGGCCGGGCCTGGGCCTGAAACTTGCGTGCCGGGCCGAGCCTGGGCCAAATATTCACGGTCTGGGTCGGGCCTGGGCCGGGCCTGGGCCGGGCCAGGCTTGAACATTATTGCGGGCCTGGACTCTCACTGGTAATTGCGGGCCGCGCTTGGGATCAAATTCTTGGCCCGCGCAGGGCACTAGTGTATATATATATATATATATATATATATATATAT
>BSQZ01000032.1:5085000-5090000 GCA_033239005.1 Lamellibrachia satsuma
CACTTCCACACGCCACTAGGGTCCCTTCTTCCCGAAGTAAACATGTGGGGACAGTTGTGTGGTCGTAAATCTAGAAAGAAAAGCACATGTATACATCGAGTGGCAGATCAGACTAAACAGCCTACTCACGTAGCCTGCTTCTCGTTCTATTGTGATTTGGTGATTTTTCCAATGATGTTTTGTTGACTCAAATTTTGAAATGTCACAGCATATATAAATATATGTAAATAAACGTTGCAAATCGAAAGGATCCCAGCGTTTTTATAACATATCATTTGCATCTGAAATTATATTATAAAACATACTATAAACAGATTTGTCGTGAACTGTTAGTGGTAACATTTGTTCAGTAATCTAAACATAGTGAAGCGTTAGTCTCACTTACACATAGTAATTAAAACCTACTTTTGTACTGATACATTTTCAAGATTGTGTTAACGGTTCCAGTATTTCAAAAGAACATAAATAAATCAGTATAATTGCATACTATAGGTTATCATTTCTCTCTCTATCGCCTATTCCTGTCTCTCGGTCTCTCTGTGCGTATATCTGCTGTAGGTCTGTATCTGCCTATATCTAGCGAATTCTCTATGTGTGCCTTCATACATGCTAGCTATCGCTGTTACAAGTTGATCAGGTATACTATAGGCCATATATATATATATATATATATATATATATATATATATATATATATATATATATATATATATATATATATATATATATATATATATATATATATATATTTCATATTTTGCCTCAACAAAAAACGCTGTTTACATATCGAAAAAGAATCTTAGCTACTGCCTTGATGTCAACCCCTTTATGCGGAATCCACGGTGCTAGCTGCAGTTGTCACTAGTGTAGCTAATATCAGCAAGTTGGCACAGTGCCCATATTTTATGCGAACAACATTCGTATTTCGGTTACACAGTTAGATATTATTTTACATATTACCACTTTATAATTTAGCTGAATCATCAAAGCTACTTTTTTTCCCAACATTCGAAAATGTATGTGAATTGTCGACGAAATACTTCGTTATCGAAACAGAGGTAAACTTTTCCCTTCCCCCTCCCGTTATGTTCCCATGTCTTTGTGTTCCTGGGAATAAACAATACTTTGGGACAACTTATAATTACACAGTGTGACGTCTTTTAGGTACCTCACCTCGTATCATTTTAAGCAAGAACTCGTTTTCTTCTTGGGTTTCAATCGACACGAGGTCCGCCCCATCGCCAAGTGTCTGGCAATTAGCCCTGCTCTCCGACCACTTCATATATCGATGGACCAGTTTGTAACACGTGATGTTACCGTCAACGGACCATTGACACCGCGTATCTGCAACAAAGCGTAGCATTAATATGCATATGTCATTCATATAGCGAGCTAGCTGGCAGCACGCATATTTCTGGAAACAGCATGAGTTCAAAACATAGTGTGCGTGCGTGCGTGCGTGCGTGCGTGCGTGCGTGCGTGCGTGCGTGCGTAATTTTTCATATAACGAATCATGCTTGAAAGTTGGAGCCATTCCAATGATAACATCCAAAAAGGTATTAAGCTAAGCCGGTGAAATGTCCATCACGTAGTGGTGAAATGGAACTATATAATAATGATATATGTGTGTGTGTGTGTGTATATATATATATATATATATATATATATATATATATATATATATATATATATATATATATATATATATATACACGTGTGTGTGTGTGTGTGTTTGTTTCTGTGTTTCCTTGTGTGCTGCGTGTGCTTGGACAAATATAAACATAACAATTACTGAAATTATTGGCAATGATGTGTTATATGCTACAAATGTGTTAGTGTTTTTCACAAGAACATGCAATTGACGCACGCACGCACGCACGCACGCATGCACATTACGCGTAGTCAACAACACACATGATACCTTTGTCTTTTTCTTTCACCCATTGTTCGATCGACCTCTTCCATTTATCAAATGACTTCAGATGACTCTCTATTGATTGCAGCCGACTGTTCATTGTCTGAAGTGTATGGAACGTTTGCTCCAAGAGCGCCTCCTGGCGGCCATTGGTGTCACTGTTGCACAGGTCTGTGGTCGGTTGTCCGCGCACACAACCGAGGTCAGACGAAAGATACAACAGCAGACCAACCAAGTCGACCCTCTTCGTTGTCATCATATCTGAAACTGGATAATTAAATAAAAATAAGAAGAAGTGATCAACGTAAAGTATAACAATACACTTTCACTACTGTCCGAAATCAGACGGCATAAATGTCACGCAAGCACGCACTCAAGCACGCACGCTCACACGAAATTTAAATTATTGAAAGTTCGCATAATTAGTGAGTAAAATATAACATAAAACCACTCTTTCTATTAGACATAGTCAAACGCCCCAGTAGAGGTGTAGTTCCATCGTATCCTAAACTTACTGGCGTATTTTGCATTATTAGCGACGGTATTGGAACTGATAATTAAAGGATTTAAATTGACTTGCATTAACCGTTTTACATGTGTATTCCGTGACATATCATATGGAAATTGACGTCAAGAAGCAGACGAAATGTGCTCCAAATACTCGATTATGAGTAAGTTTATCGTTTAGTAGTGGGTGATGTTGTCTGAAACCAACGTCACGTGATGTTACGATTCATTTACCATTGTTGTAATGACAATATGCAGGATTTGTAATTTACGCTTATGTCTGATAATTTACGTTATATCACAGCCAAGATAATGCTGAGCGACACGCTATATTGGGGGTAAAACTATGATGGTCCTTCATACACACAGTGTTGAGTCTTCCCACAGTTCATGTTTTTCTTCTAAGCTAATAGGTTTTGAATAAAATACGAAATACAACTAAACAAGGCGTGTTATCAGAAAAAATATTTAGTACAATTGTTGTACAGCTGTGTCACTTTTGGTGTTTTTTTTTACATCCTTTAGTAATTTAGTTAATTGGGTTTCATTTGCATAAAAAATAACATGCGTTTAACTTGTTGTTGTTGTTGTTGTGGGTGTTAATTTTGGAATGGTTGTATTAATTGTTTGAGTTAATTGTGGTACACTTTCATTTGTGAATAGTTTGTTTTGATTAAGCGTGGTGCACTTGCTTTAAAACATCTTGTAGATAACTTAGTTTAGTTAATTGGGGTCTTTGTTAAATTTTGGTCCACATTAAACATGTTACAATTGAAGAAAAGCACAGAATAACTTTTAAAAGTCTGTTCATTGTATTGTAACATTGCAACGTAAATTCTTCCGAGTGACGTTGTTAGCTGCGCTGAAGTGGTCGAAGAAACATGTTCCTGTCTTGACGACAATTTCTGGAATAAACACCGCACACGGTGTTACGAAATGTCTAAAAAATACGTTTTTATCAGTCTAAACGGGGAAGTTTAACTTTTGGCTCGGTACGTTGCTTGGACTGCATTGTGCATTGTGCTAATTGTTCTTTATTGCATTGTGCGTTATGCTAATTGTGTTATTTTCACCAGAAAGGGCGAAACAAAGAAGCAACGAAGTAGCGAAGTAGCTAAGGAGCGACTTGGCACGTTAATCTGACACTGGGCGGAGACGTGGCAGATGGATTTTAATGTGTCAATGTGCGCTGTTCTGTCAGTTACGACCAAGAGGAAGCCACCAACACTTGATGACTACATGGACGACCTGCAGATCACACGGACTGACAACCAGGACTACCGGGGTATTTCCATCAACACGAAGTTATCGTGACAGCCGCACATCAACAAGGTGCAAAACAAAGACAGAAAGACGTTCGTTTTAAGCAAGAGAACACTGCATACGAGGTACTCATCCGACCTTCGCTTGAGTACATTACTTGCGACTGGTCACCCCACACCAAGACAGACACTTAGAAAGTTGAACAAGTGCAGCGTTCCGCAGCTCGTTTTGTCGCTGACGACAATCGGAGAACTTCAAGTGTCACTGCCTAGTGTGCTAACCTCATGTGGAATTCAGAGCAGATGGTCGCACTAGACTCCACCACGAGTATAAACTCCGAACACTACCAGTCTCCTGCATGATCTACAAGTACTCGTTCTATGCTCTCTCTATACCAATGTGGAATTCGCTCACACAGGAAGCAGTCACGGCACCTACTGCAGAAGCATTTCAGAAAGCAGCCCTCGAAGTTATCAAGTCATCGTAGAAGCCCCTTTTGTAAACCTGAACTGCACCATTTATTGTACATACAAGGATTTTAGCTTACCCCCACCTTGGGAGATGAAGTTATAAACTGCAGAATAGAAAAATATTACTTGAAGACTTGAAGGCGAAGTAACGAAGCAATGAAGTAACGAATTAATAAAGTGGCGAACTAGCGAATTAGTAGCAAGAAGTATATATATATATATATATATATATATATATATATATATATATATATATATATATATATATATATATATATATATATATAGAGAGAGAGAGAGAGAGAGAGAGAGAGAGAGAGAGAGAGACAGAGAGAGAGAGAGAGAGAGAGAGAGAGAGAGAGAGAGAGAGAAGGAGAGAGAGAGAGAGGGAGAGAGAGAGAGAGAGAGAGAGAGAGAGAGAGAGAGAGATCATTCAGCTTCTATCTATGTATTTTTCGCACTTAGTTAAGCACATAACGCTTTTATCTAAGCATATAACGGATACTTTATGTAGTGACGCCTTTAGCTATGCATATAACGCTTTCAGCTATGTGTGTAATGTCTTCAGCTGTGCACTTGTTGCATTTAGCTATGTATGTAACGCTATTAGTTATGTATGTAACGATTTTAGCCAGGTATGTGTCGCAAACGAAACAGCAAAGCAACACTGCAATCACCGATGCGGGTGGCATCCCTTTATTTGTCACAGTCTGCTATATGCAGCATACATCTCCGACTCCATCCGTGGTCGTGGTCTATCAACTGCTTACTCGAGCCATGCCAGTCAAACTGCACGAGCAGTCATCTTAACCAATCTGGTGAAATTACCCAAGGCTGGGGGTTGG
>BSQZ01000032.1:5095000-5120000 GCA_033239005.1 Lamellibrachia satsuma
GGAGTTATGGGTAACCTGTAGGAATTATGGGTAAACTGTAGGAGTTATGGGTAACCTGTAGGAATTATGGGTAAACTGTAGAAGGTATGGGTAAACTGTAGGAAGGCTTGGCGCTCCCACTCGTCTTGACTTTTTTTTGACATTACACTCGTCTTGTCTTTTTGACACTGGTCAGTCGCTGTTGGTGGACTTTGACTTGTGCGCTTCCACTCGTCTTGTCTTTTTTGACACTGGTCAGTCGCTGTTGGTGGACATTGGCTTGTGCGCTTCCACTCGTCTTGTCTTTTTTGATATTGGTCAGGCGCTGTTGGTGGACTTTGACTTGTGCGCTCCCACTCGTCTTGTCTTTTTTGACATTGGTCAGTCACTGTTGGCGGACTTTGACTTGTGTGCTCCCACTCGTCTTGTCTTTTTTGACATTGGTCAGCCGCTGTTGGTGGACTTTGGGTTGTGCTCTCCCACTCGTCTTGTCTTTTTTGACATTGGTCAGCCGCTGTTGGTGGACTTTGGCTTGTGCGCTCCCACTCGTCTTGTCTTTTTGACACTGGCCAGCCGCTGTTGGTGGAGTTTGACTTGTGCGCTCCCACTCGTCTTGTCTTTTTTGACATTGGTCAGTCACTGTTGGCGAACTTTGACTTGTGTGCTCCCACTCGTCATGTCTTTTTTCACACTGGTCAGTCGCTGTTGGTGGACTTTGGCTTGTACGCTTCCACTCGTCTTGTCTTTTTCACACTGGTCAGTCGCTGTTGGTGGACCTTGGCTTGTGCGCTTCCACTCGTCTTGTCTTTTTTGACAGCGGTGCGGCGGCGGCGGCGGCGACGGCGACGGCGTCACCAGAATTTCGCAAAAACGACCTAACGTTCTGCACACGGGCGTGTCCAGAATTATGGGTCGGGATTTTGTTCCTATGTATTTGGAAGATAGAAATATGATAAAAGGGGTCTCGAAATGTGGCGCGTCGACCCAATTTGCCTCATTAGCATGCATACGGTAAAATCGCTGCTAGCAGCAAGTGACACAAGTGACGCTTCATTTTCTCACGCAGAACACGTCGTAGCTTCGTCAGAGACAATCTCGGCAACATGTTACGTTCTCACATAACATGTAGCACGAGATAATCGCAAATAATCACCACGACTGCTGACATACAGGAATGACATACAGACAGGCACAACGATTTGTAGTAACGGACATGGAAAATGTTACGTAAATGAAAAATCTTACGTCCCGATTCAGGACCGTAGATTGCCTTAACAAAGTCGCTGGATATGCATACAGACAGACGTGTTGTTTATTTGATCAATTATTTAACCAATTCAATTATGGTTAATGTTAAATACAATGTATTTTACAACATTACATTCTCAGTGCATACATGCGTGCGTGTGACCGTGTGTGTTTTACCATTGGCTAAATAAAATATGTAAATATTACACATAGACCGGATAAGTGTCCGGAAGACTCACATTAACGCTATAAACTAACCGCTCTCATGTGAGCCACTCTGTGTACAGATAAGTGCAAATTCTTGAGTGTACAATAATAGCTGAATATAACACCTATTTGTAATGTTGTTCCATACGGTTTATCCAGTGTAATTTGTTATTAAAATTTAACCAAAGAAAGTTAAATTAATTGGCTACGCGTGTCTACATAAACTCACAATCTGGCTTCAGAGCAGGTAGATCCACCATCGACACGTTATTCTCGCTTCGATAGTTGCAAGAGAAATGTAGGGAACAGAGGAGACCACTATGCATCGCCTTTGACCTGGTCAGCAGAAAATGTCTCTTAACACTCCGAGAAGATTGGATGTCCACGAAAGCTGTTTAATATGATTACCTCATTCCACGAAGACATGCATGGCACAGTGCAGTACACCATCGAAGTCCTTCCCAGTTCGCACTGGTGTGAAGCAGGGTTGCGTCCTTGTTTTGGGATATTCTGCTCCCTGTTGCTTTCCTATGCCTTCGGCTCTTCTTCAGAAAGTTTGTGCTTACATTCGAGGACTGATGGCAAGCTGTTCAACCTGGCCCGTCTGTGCGCGAAAACCAAAGTACGACATATCGTGCAAGATGCTCTTCGCTAATGACGCAGCGGTAATATCGTACACTGGTGAGGGCCTCCTGAGGCAACTTGCCCAAGCGTGCAAATAATTTGGCCTGAAAAAGACCAATGTCACGGGCAAGTAGTCAGCGAAGCTCCAGCAATGTAGATATAAATAAGCGCATCGAAAAGGCAGCATATGTCATGTCAAGGCTATCCATCAGGGTGTGGGAGAACAGCATGCTCACTGAGAACACCAAGGTTGGAATATACCAGGCTTGTGTCCTAGGCATACACCTCAACAGTAGCGAAGCATGGACAACATATGCGAAGCAGGAAAAACGCCCGAAGAGTTGTCATCTTCGATACATCAGAAGCATACTTGGCATCACCTGGCAGGAGAACACACCAAACAAGGATGTCCTGCTAAGGGCAACGTTTGCGTTCGCTTGGCCATGTCTGCCACATGGAGGATGTCGGCGGTCCAGCTGTAAAGTTCAGGGATGCTTGCATACGAGATATCACATCTGCGTAGATCAGCATCGAGTCCTGGAAATCTGCTGCAGCAGACGGTAACAACTGGCGACAGGCTATGCAGAGTGGTGAGGAAGGCAGAAGAAAGAAGAAACGAACTGTGGACGAAGAAGATAGAGCATCGGAGAGAAAGGCCATCGACTACCACAGTAGTATATGTGAAATTCTGAGGGAGCAAAAATTGTAAGCTTTTGGGGCTCATTCTGATTGGTTGAAATTTGAAATGGAGCGTTCTTATTCGCCGTGCGCTTATTGCCGCCAGGGGGCGCCTCGTGAAATCCCATCTTATCGCTCAAAAGGTGAAATTTTTGGGCTCTTTCTGATTCGTCGAGAGCCGTCACGTGACCTATAACGTCACAGCTCTTCGTTTGCATGTCACGTGACCGCTCTAACGAGGCTGCCATCTTGTTTTGGGACCATGTTGTTTTGCGGTGATATTTTCGTCAGGGGGCGCTGCTACGAGTCAAACGTGTCGATGGTTCTGATGGGTCGAGAGCAGTCACGTGACTTATGACGTCACAGCTCCTACCCTATTATCTAAATCGAGGAGATTTTGGGGCACTGTTTTGCGCTGATACGATTACCAGACGGCGCTGCGGGGCAAGGTCGAAGGTCAAAGGTCACCGACTTTTGTGTTGATACGATTGCCAGTTAGGGTTAGGGTTAGTAACCCTAATTCTGACGTCTGTAGTGAACCCTAATAAGAACCATGTAGGGTTAGTAACCCTAATGAAAGGTCAAAGATCACCGACCTGTTGTACTTATGCAATTGCCAGTTAGGGTTAGGGTTAGTAACCCTAATTCTGTCGTCTTCGGTTTAATACTGACGATTATGACCCGTTTTTCGAGACGTGTCTGGGTACAGAACCGGTTCAAACCGGTTTCATGTAGTTGTTTTCTTCCTTTCTGGAAAGTTCGAACGACGTCATGGAATTTTCCACGCTCACGAAAAGAAACACGATCCCGCATTTTCACCCTTAGCAGACTGAAATCTAGCGGTCGAATGCTCGTGCATGCAGCCGGAAAAATGTAGCCGTGCATGTAAGCTATACGACGCATATCGCATCGTTGCATTATATCGAGAACCTTTCGACGTATGTCGTTTCGCGTCGACACCTACATATCGTCTATAATGATACGAGTCTGCAAGAACACCGCGAGGTCAAAAGGTCAAGGTCAACAAAACAAACACCGCCGCTTTCTGGAACGTTCGAACGAAGTCATGGAATTTTCCATAAACACCCCGAGGTCTAAAGGTCAAAAGGTCAAGGTCAACTCAAGACACATCGGTTTGAACCCAGGGCGTTTTTTTAACATACAAAGTGGGGGGGCAATGCCCCCCAGCCCTTTCAATTGCCCCCCCAGTCAAACCAACTTGCCCCCCCAATGCGTGCCCCCATTCTCCTTAACCAGCCCCTTTTATTAATGTAGGTCTTAATTTGTATTCTTTTTGTTAGTGTGTTTTAGTTAATTTTCATTGGTGGCAAAATCAAAAAAGTTCCAAAGTTAAAGAAGGGCAATATGTCTACAAAAGATCAATTTATTGATATGGGAATGTAATAGCATCATAGCAATAACAGTGACATATTGCCGAATGGCTTCTTCAGACAGTTCATGCGAAGAACTGAAAACGTGCTTTGGCATAGCCATACCATAGCCATAGAAGTGTTTACTTTTGACGTCAGTGTTCCGGTTCTAGAATAGCTAATGATTATGTATATGTAAATATGCGTACCTGCATGTTACTGTTTGTTTCAATTGTGTATAATTCAACAAGACGTGCCATCACATTTTACACGATTTAGCCGCGTGCAATCCAGTTCTTTACAGTGATGTTGAAATAGCTGTTAACATAAACCGGTGTCCTGGCCGCGAAATTGCGAAACGTACCCGGTATACACAGGCGAGACTAAACCACGCCCATTCGCTATTACCACTGGTCGAGAGCGAGCGGGCGGGGATTAACGATGTATCAACAACCTGTCAGTCGGCTGTTTTTTGTTCAAATAATAAATAAACCTGGCAAAGTGTGTGTAATGTCCAACGAAAACAATTGGAAACGTTTAACAAATATGATCCCTCTTGTAGGTAAGATGATACAAACATCATAGCAGCCATAAACCTGTCAGGGTAGATTTTGATTAAGGCAGTAACCTAGCCAATTCATTCTCCGCATCTTTGAGAAGTCGAAATTTTAAGCATGGTAACTCAAATAAGCATATTGTATATATACTAAACAAATAAACTTTAAAATGTATGAGTAGTTGATAGTGTTCTACATGTGACATGGAAAGTTGGCGGTCAGCAGGGACATCAAATTTGGAAAATTGTTACTCAAAAGTTGGTGGTGCACATATTAACATAAAATGTAATCAACATTTGCACATGTCACTTTTGGAAGTACGTATTTTCTATATTTTGATTTGTTATGTACTTAGCCAACCATTTCAATGATAGACGTGGTATACATGTTTTGTATTACTCTCTTTTCTGCCTTAAGCCTATATCTTCAGTATATTTATATTTAGAGTCTAGAGCATGTCGCCGCTCGGATTGTAATTCCACTATACAAGTGTTTCAGATAGACATGCTTTTCCTGAGTTAGTTATTACATTTAACCATTTAATTTGTCCAGGTCGATATCCTGCCAGTCATGCCTAAGAGAGACAGAAATGCAAAACGAAGACAAGAAGAGCTACAGAAATCTGCCGCAAAATGTCAACTCCTAGACACAATTTTTCGACGCAGCCTCAATGACTCATTACCAGAAATACCCACAATGCCGCCAGGGAACTATGATCCGTCCGCTGCCATCACATCTGATGACACTCCCAAAGATAAAGTGTACCACCAGTCATAGAGGTACTGCCTTCGTCGTGTTCTCGCCCGATAACCAGTTCATCAAGCAGCCATGATCCGTCCACTGCTATCATACCTGACCACACTCCTGGCGACAAAGACCACCACCTTACCCAGACACTTGGAAACCGACAACGCAACTTCACACCATATACCGTCAAGTTCCCGCACACCGACGTACACAGGAATTCCTTTAACTATTGCAGATGTTGTCAACAAATTCCCCGAGCGTCGCTCATATTCGGCAAAGAAATGTGGCCGAACAAGGGCTCACATTCTATGCACAACATGTCAGGAGTATGAAGAGATGGCAAAGAAAAGTTCTAAAAATGGCACTATGCCAATCGCAAGAGGCGTCAGGACGGACTGTAGTGATAAGTGGAAGTGGATGTGGAAAGGGTCATTGACCATATGACCTCTGAACCGCACATGGCAGCTACAAACAAGAAGAAGATGGACGAAGCCTGGGAAGAGTGCACAACGTCGCATCCATGGCTACGCGCACTCACTGCTTACAATAAGACTGTTTTTGCGATTCTTCTGCGAATGGGCGTCGACGTATACAACGACTGTCTAATCGAAACGGTCTCCACCCGATCGTGGCCGATACGACCTCTGGCTTGTTTGGCGTTGGACCATCTGTTAGCCGCTATTCGACAATATAGCGCAGATGTGGAATTTGTTCCATTCACGCCCGCGTCTAGCGATCTACACTACAGGGATCCGAACTACTACAGGCAGATGCTGTATGTCATATACGAACTAGAGAAAGTGCGTCTGTCTCAAATGTTCAACCGATGTACGTATGCAGATTGATGGCAGGTGTGACAGGCAAATGTTGGACCACAAGTTTGTAAGTGGACGGATGGCTAATAGTGATAGTAGCGTAACGAGTGTGTTCGTCGTCATGCATTCGCCAGAGAAGAACGGCGCCCTTGGACTACTGGAAGCGGTGAACAAAGCTTTGGATCTGACCGGAGGTAAAAACACGAAGCTCGTCGGTGTCACCACTGACGGCGAATCGGCAAACACTGACAGGCATGGTGGGTTATGGCGTTTGCTTGCTGACCAAGTGCAGAGAAGTCTGGCAACTCACCGGTCGGACTTAGCCATTGAGTCGGTCGTCAGCACCGTACCGGAGCTGGGCATCTGGAAGTCTAATCTACTGAGGCTCGTACGATTCTTCCGGACGCCGAGAAGAATGAAGATGTTATCAGCGCAAGCCGGGAATGTCAAACAGTTCCTCCGGCACCACGATGTCAGGTTTGCCCAGCACGAGCTGCAGCTGGCGGATGCTGTGCTGAATAACCTACCAGCCTGCATTAATGTGTGGGAACAGATGCAGGCACCAGAAAGTACCAGCGATAGAAAGGAGAAGGCTGAAGCCAAAGGGTTTCTGAGAATCTGGAACCACCAACAGAAGTGGATTACCTCACTGATGGGCGACATCCTGGAGATATTTGAAACACTCCAGAAGAAGTTGCAAATGAGTGATTTGTTCATCAACGATCTTCTCACTGTGACTGGCGCTGCCGTCAAGAAGTTGAGATTGATGAGGGATGGACTATTCCCGGGAATAAGAGAGGAGAAAGAGAGTTGCTCAACCGATAGCACAAGTGAGGACCTAACACAGCGAAAATCCAACCACCAGTTCGTTTATACGAACCGCCGTAATGCACCCGGAGCAGGAGGACGTCATCAAAGACATGAAGGGGTTGGTGATATCACGCAACTTGGGATCATTCGTTGAACATGGCGGGCGTGTCATCAGGCGTCTTTTTCCAGATGAAGCTTCTGACTTTGTGGACGGGGCAGCCGAGTAATGTGAGAACATGATGAATGTGCCGTTCCTGCCTGATGGCTTTGATCTCGGTTATAAGATGACTGTCAGATTGCGGCAACTTCTGCCAGTCACCACAGGTTCAGTTCAGAAGGTGTTGGCATCTCTAGCTTGCATGAGTCCACACTCTATGCAGACCGAAAGGATCGTGAGCCACCACAACCTCGTTGTCGACAATCACCGCACCAGCATAGGTGAGAACACGAGAAACGCCCGCCTCATTGTGGCACTGAATGTTGTGGGCACCGCCTACTTTGACCATCGACCCGCTGTCGTCAAATTCCTGGAGAAGACCAGAAGATGGGGGCTCCAGATTTGGACATCTAAGGGCAGCGTGAATTCGTTAGGAAATTCACCCGTGAAACGGGGCTCGTCTAGTAAAATTTAGACGACTGTCAAACGTACTGACTTGCAAGTTGCTAGAGCCGTGTTCTCTAACTACTGCATGAGTTTTTAATAAAAAAATGTATGGGATATATGTGTAACATTAATTTTGTACCGAGATGCAGTCGTCAGTGTGCAACCATATGGATAAAAAGATACTGATCTTTATATATATATATATATATATATATATATATATATATATATATATATATATATATATATATATATATATATATATATATATATGTATGTATATATATATATATATATATATATATATATATATATATATATATATACATATATATATATATATAATATATATATATATATATATATATATATATATATATATATATGTATATATATATATATATATATATATATATATATAATATATATATATATATATATATATATATATATATATATATATATATATATATATATATATATATATAAAGCTTTCATACATTCCTAAAGGTTATGTAAATAATCATTAATAATGCGTAAGCTGCTCTTTTTAACCGTTTGGAGTGCCCTTTAAGGACATTGCACCCCCCAGTGAAAATTCAATAAAAAACGCCCTGTTTGAACCGGTTTGAACCAGATTTCCCACGAAATATGTCCAGACACATCGATCCGGTATGTAACATGAGCTTGAGCGCTTCCATTCGTCTTGTCTTTTTGACATTGGTCAGCCACTGTTTCACATTTCACCGAAATGTAAAATGTGAATTTTTTTTAAATGTGAAACTGTCTACGGGAAAAACCCAGAAAAAGTGCATCGTCAGCAAACTTTCAGGGTATACTGTAGGAAATATGGGTAAACTGTAGGAGTTATGGGTAACCTGTAGGAATTATGGGTAAACTGTAGGAGTTATGTGTAAACTGTAGGAGGTATGGGTAAACTGTAACGCTGTTGGTGGACTTTGGCTTGTGCGCTTCCAAAGGTCTTGTCTTTTTTGACACTGGTCAGTCGTTGTTGGTGGACTTTGGTTTGTGCGCTCCCACTCGTCTTGCCTTTTTTGACATAGGTCAAGCGCTGCTGGCGGACTTTGACTTGTGCGCTCCCACTCGTCTTGTCTTTTTACATTGGTCAGTCCCTGTTGGCGGACTTTGGCTTCTGCGCTCCCACTCGTCTTGTCTTTTTTGACATTGGTCAGTCGTTGTTGGTGGACTTTGGCTTGTGCGCTCCCACTCTTCTTGTCTTTTTGACACTGGTCAGTCGCTGGTGGTGGACTTTGGCTTGTGCCCTTCCACTCGTCTTGTCTTTTTCACATTGGTCAGTCGCTGTTTGTGGACTTTGGCTTCTGCGCTCCCACTCGACGCTGTTGGTGGACTTTGACTTGTGCGCTCCCACTCGTCTTGTCTTTTTTGACATTGATCAGTCGCTGTTGGTGGACTTTGGCTTGTGCGCTCCCACTCGTCTTGTCTTTTTTGACATTGGTCAGGCGCTGTTGGTGGACTTTGACTTGTGTGCTCCCACTCGTCTTGTCTTTTTTGACATTGGTCAGTCGCTGTTGGTGGACTTTGACTTGTGTGCTCCCACTCGTCTTGTCTTTTTTGACACTGGTCAGTCGCTGTTGGTGGACTTTGGCTTGTACGCTCCCACTCGTCTTGTCTTTTTGACATTGGTCAACCAATGTTGGTGGACTTTGACTTGTGCGCTCCCACTCGTCTTGTCTTTTTCACACTGGTCAGTCAACGTATTGTAGGTCCAAAAACATACAACTTTATGTATTGCAGGTCCAAATACCTACAACTTTATGTATTGTAGGTCCAAGGACCTACAACTTTATTTACTGTAGGTCCAAAGCCCTGCTACTTTATGTTTTGTAGGTTCAAGGACCTACAACTTTATGTATTGTAGATCCAAGGACCTACAACTTTATTTATTGTAGGTCCAAAAACATACATCTCTTTGTATTGTAGGTCCAAAGACCTACAACTTTATGTTTTGTGTATTCAAGGACCTGCTACTTTATGTATTGTAGGTCCAAAGACCTGCTACTTTATATATTGTAGATCCAAAGACCTGCTACTTTATGTATTATAGGTCCAAAGACCTGCTACTTTATGTATTGTAGGTCCAAAAACCTACATATTTTTGTATTGTAGGTCAAAAGACCTACAACTTTATGTATTGTAGGTCCAAAGACCTGCTACTTTATGTAATGTAGGTCCAAAGACCTGATACTTTATGTATTGTAGGTCCAATTGGTGACATCTTGAAGACAACAAGACACTGTTGATGACAACTTAAAGAAAACAAGACACTGTTGGTGACAACTTGAAGAAAACAAGACACTGTTGGTGACAACTTGAAGAAAACAAGACACTATTGGTGACAACTTGAAGAAAACAAGACACTGTTAGTGATAACTTGAAGAAAACAAGACACTGTTGGTGAAAACATGAAGGAAACAAGACAATGTTGGTGACAACTTGAAGAAAAAAGATACTGTTGGTGACAACTTAAAGAAAACAAGACACTGTCACACAAAATTTGAAGAAAACAAGACATTGTCATACACAACTTGAAGAAAACAAGACACTGTTGGTGACAACTTGAAGAAAACAAGACACTGTTGGTGACAACTTGAAGAAAACAAGACACTGTTGGTGACAACTTGAAGAAAACAAGACACTGTTGGTGACAACTTGAAGAAAACAAGACACTGTTGGTGACAACTTGAAGAAAACAAGACACTGTTGGTGACAACTTGAAGAAAACAAGACACTGTTGGTGACAACTTGAAGAAAACAAGACACTGTTAGTGATAACTTGAAGAAAACAAGACACTGTTTGTGACAACTTGAAGAAAACAAGACACTGTTGGTGACAACTTGAAGAAAACAAGACACTGTTGGTGACAACTTGAAGAAAACAAGACACAGTCACACAAAATTTGAAGAAAACAGGACAATGTCATACAAAACTTGAAGAAAACAAGACACTGTTGGTTGAAAACTTGAAGAAAACATGACACTGTTGGTGACAACTTGAAGAAAACAACTGCTACTTTATAAATATATATTATAGGTCCAAAGACCTGCTACTTTATATATCGTAGGTCCAAAGACCTGCTATTTTATGCATTGTAGGTCAAAAAAAACACCGCCGCCGCCACTGCCGTCGCCTTGGCGGCGGCAGTGCCTAAGCCTAACCCCAACTCTAACCCTAACCCCAACCTGTTGTCGGTTGTATAACCCTAGGTTGCCTGTAAAAAGGTGTAACCCCAACCTGTTGTCGGTTGCATAACCCTAGATAGACTGCATCGAGACAGTGCTGTTTGCACAATCCTACCAACTTCTTAGCAGCGACGGTACGGAAAAAGGTGTAACCCCAACCTGTTGTCGGTTGTATAACCCTAGATAGCCTGCAAAAAGTGCAACCAATGTCAAAAAAGACAAGACGAGTGGGAGCGCACAAGTCAAAGTCCGCCAACAGCGCCTGACCAATGTCAAAAAAAAAACAAGACGGTTGGGAGCGCACAAGCCAAAGTCCACCAACAGCGTTACAGTTTACCCATACCTCCTACAGGTTACCCATAACTCCTACAGTTTACCCATAATTCCTACAGGTTACCCATGACTCCTACAGTTTACCCATATTTCCTACAGTTTACCCTGAAAGTTTGCTGACGATGCACTTTTTCTGGGTTTTTCCCGTAGACAGTTTCACATTTAAAAAAAAATTCACATTTTACATTTCGGTGAAATGTGAAACAGTGGCTGACCAATGTCAAAAAGACAAGACGAATGGAAGCGCTCAAGCTCATGTTACATACCGGATCGATGTGTCTGGACATATTTCGTGGGAAATCTGGTTCAAACCGGTTCAAACCGATGTGTCTTGACACATTTCGCGGGAAAACTGGGTTGACCTTGACCTTTTGACCTTTAGACCTCGGGGTGTTTATGGAAAATTCCATGACTTCATTCGAACGTTCCAGAAAGAGGCGGTGTTTTTTGTTGACCTTGACCTTTTGATCTCGCGGTGTTCATGCAGACCCGTATCATTATGGGCGATATGTAGGTGTCTACGCGAAACGACATACGTCGAAAAGTTCTCGATATAATGCAACGATGCGATATGCGTCGTATAGCTTACATGCACGGCTACGTTTTTCCCGCTGGATGCACGAACTTTCGTCCGCTAGGTTTCAGCCTGCTAGCAGGGTGAAAAGGCGTGACTTCGTTCGAACGTTCCAGAAAGCGGCGGTGTTTGTTTGTTGACCTTGACCTTTTGACCTCGCGGTGTTCTTGCAGACTCGTATCATTATAGACGATATGTAGGTGTCGACGCGAAACGACATACGTCGAAAGGTTCTCGATATAATGCAACGATGCGATATGCGTCGTATAGCATACATGCACGGCTACGTTTTTCCCGCTGCATGCACGAGCATTCGACCGCTAGGTTTCAGTCTGCTAAGGGTGAAAATGCGGGATCGTGTTTCTTTTCGTGAGCGCGGAAAATTCCATGACGTCGTTCGAACTTTCCAGAAAGGAAGAAAAAACTACATGAAACCGGTTTGAACCGGTTCTGTACCCAGACACGTCTCGAAAAACGCGTCATAATCGTCAGTATTAAACCGAAGACGACATAATTAGGGTTACTAACCCTAACCCTAACTGGTAATTGCATAAGTACAACAGGTCGGTGATCTTTGACCTTTGACCTTTCATTAGGGTTACTAACCATACAGTGTTCATATTAGGGTTCACTACAGACGACAGAATTAGGGTTACTAACCCTAGCCCCAACTGGCAATTGAATCAGTACAAAAGGTCGGTGACCTTTGACGTTTCATCAGGGTTACTAACCATATAGGGTTCGTATTAGGGTTCACTACATACGTCAGAATTAGGGTTACTAACCCTAACCCTAACTGGCAATCGTATCAGCACAAAAGTCGGTGACCTTTGACCTTCGACCTTGCCCCGCAGCGCCGTCTGGTAATCGTATCAGCGCAAAACAGTGCCCCAAAATCTCCTCATTTTAGATAATAGGGGAGGAGCTGTGACGTCATAAGTCACGTGACGGCTCTCGACCCATCAGAACCGTCGACACGTTTGACTCGTAGCAGCGCCCTCTGGTGACCGTATCATCGCAAAACAACAAGGCACCAAAACAACATGGCAGCCTCCATAGAGAGGTCACGTGACACGCAAACGAAGAGATGTGACGTCATAGGTCACGTGACGGCTCTCGACGAATCAGAACCGTCGACACAATTGACCTGTAGCGCCCTCTGGTGATAATATTACCGCAAAACAGTGCCTCAGGGGCAATAATAGGGAATTACCTCGTAGCGCCTGCTGGTGGTGAATCTGCTCTCGACCAATCAGAAAGAGCCCAGAAATTTTACCTTTTGAGCGATAATAGGTGATTTTACGTGGCGCCCCCTGGCGGCAATAAGCGCACAACCAATCAGAACGCTCCATTTCAAATTTCAACCAATCAGAATGAGCCCCAAAAGCTTACCATATTTGCTCCCTCAGAATTGCACACATACTTCTTACCACGCCTCTACATCGACTACCACGCCTCTACATCGACTACCATCGACTACCACGCCTCTACATCGACTACCACGCCTCTACATCAAACTATCTACACCTATGCCACTTTTAACAGAGACTGCCGCTAAAAATCTGACTTTAGAGTCACAAGAGATACTGTTCAAAACACTGATGTCTATTACGGCGCAGCTCCATTATCTTTCGAGATAGATGGATGCCAATGATTAGACAACATGAACAAAAACACAATGCAGGTGTCGATCATTATATTTAATTTCTTTATTTGTTATTATTATGTCGTGTTTTTGTTTATTTACGGTGGCTCTATGCTAGCGACAAGTTACATTTATGTCTTGATGAGAGTTACCATGACCATTTATTTCTGTTTCTCCAACATATCAATGATTCGAGAAAGACAGCGATAATCGACCTCGGACTCAAACGACTCGATATCAATATCGCCGCCCTGTTGTCAAATGATTGTGTTAATGCTAGTAGTGTGAATATATTTCAAAATAAAATTGACATATATCTGATAAGTACGGGCTATACGTAGATGGAAATTATTTTAGACTCTCGATAAGCCAACGATTTCTTAACCGTGTCCACTTGCCACATGGGACTTGTAGTTTGAATGGCAATCTTTTAAAAACATTTTACATATTGTTAAACTAACAGACATTGAAAACATTCAACAATCACCTTACACTGAAAAATGCGACAAAGCACGTGCGACCGACATCCTCTGATAACACCCAACAATTACCCTACACCCTCATGCGTGACCACCATCAGCTAGTAACAATATTTAACAGTTACCCTACACTCTCACATATGACGCGACTACCAGTTCAAATAGTTGTCATCTACCGCTGGTGAAATGTGACACTGGTGCTAATATTAATATATCGTTCACGTTGACAACGAAAAAACAGTGAAGATAAATGTCACCGTAAACGTAAAGAAAAGCCGTGAATGTAAACATCACTAAACATATATAGACAAAAGTAATAAAAAGCAGTATTATATTAGCCACAGTCCAAAGCCGTTTCATAGTAGTCGTAAGCACTTTCTTTTTAACCTACAAAGAGTAGATTGAATATTGTTTCGCATTAACGATTTTCACAAAGTGAGCAGCGTCTAAGTGCAACTGAATCGTCGTTCCAAAATAAACCTACAGACGGATGGTCCCACATGGTACTTGCATCTTCTACTCCACTGTGATTGTCCGGTTGTCCTGGCATCCAGTATGTGTAACTGAATGGCCTTCCCGTTGCCATCCACTTCCACACGCCACTAGAGTCCCTTCTTCCCGAAGTAAACATATGGGGACAGTTGTGTGGTCGTAAATCTAGAAAGAAAAGCACATGTATACATCGAGTGGCAAGTCAGACTGAACAGCCTACTCACGTAGACTGCTGCACGTTCTGTTTTGACTTGGTGATTGTTCCAGTTATGTCGTGTTGATTCAGCTCACAAAAAGTCACGTCGCAAATTGAACAAATCCCCAATGTTTTTTTTTATTAAAAATCATTTTAAATTGAAATTATATTACAAAAATACTATAAACATATTTGTCGTGGAATGTTAGTGCTAACTATTTATCATTCAATTGTTTCATAAAACATACCTTGACTGTTCAGCAAGCAAAACCTAGTGAAGCGTTAGTCTCACGTACACATATTAACTAAACCAACTTTTGTCTTGACACAATTCCAGGGTTGTGCTAATGGTTCAAATGTTTCAAAACAACGTAAATAAATAAGTGTAATTGCATACCACAGGGTATCATTCTTCCCTCTCTATCTCCTATTTCTGTATATCGATCTTTCTGTGCGTATGTCTGTCTGTATGTCTATATCTGCCTACATCTAGTGAATTCCTCGAATCACGATATCCCTCCCTTATTATACCTTTATACATTCTAGATATCGCTGTTACAAGTTGATCATGTATAATGTAGACCATAAGTTTAGTTAATGTTTTGCCAAAACAAAACCCGAAATACTTCACTATCGAAACGGCGGTAATTCTTTACTTTCTCCGCCCGCGTTATGTTCCCGTGCCTTTGTATGAGTGGGAATAAACAACAAATTGAGACAACTTATAATTGCATAGTGTGATATCGGTACCTCACCTCGTATCATTTTAAGCAAGAACTCGTTTTCCTCTTGGGATTCAATCGACACGAGGTCCGCCCTATCACCTCGACTCTGGCAATTACCCCTGCTGTCCGACCACGTCATATTTTGTTGGACCAGTTTGTAGCACGTGATGTTACCGTCGACGGACCATTTACACCGGGTATCTGCAACAAGACGTATCATTTATATGACTGAAATGTATAGGTCATTCATATAGAGAGCTAGCAGGCAGCACGTTTAGTGTTCATATGCACATTGTAGACTCCGCATAACAGAATCAGCCGTTTTGTAGAATCAAATATATTGGCTTAGACGAAATAATTTTTTATAACCACTGTATTAAAACGCCCCGCTTAAGTGAGTTGGCCGCTTAATCAAATCACACGGGCCCGAAATGATTCTATTAAGCGATATATTCGACTGCTACCGGTCTGAAATATACACGATAATTACAAAACATACGCCGTATATTTAGCACAAATGAATAAAATAATATTATCAAAACAGTGGAAAATAAAAAAAACAGATGCGTTTAATTTAATGACAAAGGAGGCCTAACAAAAAACAGCTTAGATGAGTAGCAACATACTGGGAATTTTATATTGAACAACTTTCATATTTACAACGTTTAGAGCCAACTACTAGATTTTGGAATAGCACAGTAATTTTTAGTATCACGAATTATGCTTGAAAGTTGGAGCCATTCCAAAGATACCATCCAAAAAGACATTAAACTAAAGCCTGTGAAATGTCCACGACGTGTTGGTGAAACAGAACTTCATAATGGGAATTAGTCGTCTAATTTTATTGCCAAATCTGATCTGGCTTATGGACTATTTAGGATTGTTGTGTTTTATATAATTGTAAGGAATCCATATAATAGTAAGGAAGAGGTTATTATTATGCAATTATATAAAATAATTATATATAGTATATGTATAATAAATTATATACATACACAGTGAATTTAATTTATATACAGTGTGTGTATATATATATATATATATATATATATATATATATATATATATATATATATATATATATATATATATATATATATATATATATATATATATATATATATATATATACGTGCCAATGCTAACATAGCAATTGTTGAAGCTTTTGGCAATGATATTTTATATGAAAAAAATAAAAAAACATATCCATGCATGGATACATAACGCACACACGCACACACGCACGCACGCATGCACGTGCGTCAAGTCAACCACATACGATACCTTTGTCTTTTTCTTTCACCCATTGTTCGATCGACCTCTTCCAGTTATCAAATGACTCCAGATGACTCTCTATTGACTTCAGACGATTGTTTATTGTCTGAAGTGTATGGAACGTTTGCTCCATGAGCGCCTCCTGGCGACCACCATTGTTGTCACGGTTGCATTGGTCAGTGGTCGGTTGTCCGCGAACACAACCGAAGTTAGACGAGAGATACAACAGCAGACCAACCAAATACAGAGTCTTCGTTGTCATCATATCTCAAAGTGGATAATGAAATAAAAAAGTGATCAACGTAAATTAGAAATATACACTTTCACTATTGTCCGAAATCAGACGGCTTGCAAACCGGTCGACGGACGGATTTGTGGGGAAGTTTTGTTGAAAGGGTTGATATGTACATGAAGGACGGGCTTCATCTAAGTGGACAGGGGGCAGCAGTATTTGCGGATGGACTCTCAGCAGCAGTAGACAGTGGCATGGGTAGCATATCAAATATTTTTGGTAGTAAACACTATTTAAGCTAGAAGTGCAGTGGGGTTACTTAGAGATGCATCAAGTAGGACAAGAGGCCACTAGTACAGATAATCCAATAACAGAATGTCAGAAAAACATGTCTGAAGCAGGTTATATATGCGTGTGTTTAAATGCTAGGAGTATAGTAAATAAGAAAAACGAATTAAACATTATGGTAGAAGATATTGATCCTTACATAATTGGTATTACCGAATCATGGGCCAACACAGATATAACATATGCTGAATTAGGATTGACGGGATACGTAATGTTTAGGAGAGATCGAATAGGAAGAAGGGGAGGGGGAGTTATTTTATATGTTAAAAAATCTATTCAGGCTTATGAAATGTAATTAGAAAGGGAAGCAGATTACGATGAAGCTGTTTGGTGCAAAATAGTTTCAGGAAATTCAAAATTAACTATTGGATTAGTTTACCGAAGTCCAAACATAAACGAAGAGGATAACACAAAAATACAAAATGCTATAAAGGAAGTTAGTAAAGGGAAATGTATCATAATGGGAGATTTTTACCATGGACATATACAATGGAAATCTCTAGAGAGTACAGGGGGTGAGGACCAACAATTTCTATATTTAATTAATTCAGGAGGGCTTCCTTACTCAGCACGTGATAGAACCAACCAGGGGAGAAAATGTATTAGACATAGTTTTATCATCACAAAAAGAATTAGTGGACAATGTAAAAATACATGAACCATTGGGTAACAGTGACCAAAATCAAATATATTTTGACATCAATGTAAAATCAGAAAGTAAAAATAAAAAACCTATAGGAGAAACTTCCAGAAATGTAACTACAAAGATATGAGAAAATACTTAGCAAAGCTAGATTGGAATAATGTGCTGATCAATAAGACCACAATTGATTGTTGGAATATTCTAAAATATTAAATTGAGAGTATCATCAATAAATTTATTCCCTTGAAAAAAACAAGGAAAACGGTCTAGAAAGAAACACTTGTCAAAAGAAGCTATTAGAAAAATAGTGTTTAGGCAAACTATGTGGAGGGTTTATAGGCGTACCAGAAAGGTTGAAGACTATGCAAATTACAAAGAGGCACTTAACCTAGCTACAACTGAAATTAGAAAATCTATAAGAACTTTAAAAAAAAGAGCAGGTAATATAAAAAATTACAGCAAGGATTTATATGCTTATGTAAGGAGTAAACAGAAAGTTCGAGATAAGGTCGGACCACTGGAAAACAACAGGGGAAACATAATTTCAGACGGGTTTCAAATGGCAGAGGTACTGAATGAGTATTTAAGCTCAGTTTTTTTACCACAGAAGATATCAGCTCAATTCCAGTTCCATTTACTAAATTTGAAGGCAATAAATCAGAACATTTAGGGCAATTATTTGTGACTCCTGAAACGATAGCAAAGAAAATTAAAAAGATGAAAGATAATAAATCACCTGGAGTTGACGGGATGTCACCAAAACTGCTTAAGGAAATTGTTGAGCAAATTAGTACACCACTTGCAAATTGGAAAGAAGCAAACATTACGCCGCTATTTAAGAAGGGAACGAGGAACAAGCCAGAAAATTACAGACCAGTGAGTTTAACATCAGTTGTATGTAAATTACTCGAAACATTAATTAGAGACCAAATGGTGGAATTCCTTGTAAAACATAAATTAATAAATACATCTCAACATGGGTTCCTAAAAGCAAGGTCATGTCTAACCAATCTCTTATGTTTTTTTGAAGAAATTACAAAGTGGGTAGATGACGGGTCACCAGTGAATGTTATCTACTTAGATTTTCAGAAAGCTTTCAATAAAGTGCCACATCAAAGATTGTTACTTAAACTAAAAGCCCATGGTATCGGTAATGGTGTAGTCAACTGGATAGAAAAGTGGCTTACACACAGAAGACACAGAGTAATAGTAGATGGTGAGATTTCAAACTGGAAATATGTTTTGAGTGGGGTACCGCAAAATCAGTATTAGGCCCTATACTGTGTTTAATATATATATATCAATGATTTGGAAGATGACATATCTAGCAAAGTACTCAAATCTGCACATGATACAAAAGTATTCAGAAAGGTTACTAATGATACAGATAAACAAAGTTCACAGGATGATCTAGATAAATGAGTTAAATGGTCAGAAAAATGGCAAATGTTATTAAATTTTGGGAAGTGTAAATGTATACACATAGGACATGGAAACATGGACGAAGAATATAAAATGGGGGATGCTGTACTAGGTAGAACCACACAAGTAAAGGACTTAGGAGTAACATTTAGAGCTGACATGAAAGTTTCAGAGCAATGTGGGATTGCTGCTTCGAAAGGAAATCAAATTCTAGGGCTAATTAGGAGAACTATCATGTATAAGGGGAAATAGCTAGAAATTAAATTTGTATTTGTTTATAATCCGTTTATAATAAATTTTTACTAGGTAGTCTTCACAAAGACTGTTTTTGTGTTGTAATACACACTTTATAGTATGTTACTTATGTCTTAATTAAATGTACAGCTACTGCCTTGCAACTTACTTTCTATGTAACAGCTGACTAACAAAACGTAATATCGCTCGCGCTAACAAAATTTCAGTGACCTTATTAAATTTTAAATAACACTGAATTACTACCTACGGCTAGCTTTTAACAATAAATGTTGCTAAAACAAAATATTCAGGTTTTCAATATATAATATGTACTAAATTATTTACAGTAATATTATGTCTCGTATTATGTACCCAATCAACTGAAAACAACAACCCTTAATTATCGCTCGCGCTACCGAGTCCTCGGAGACCTACGATATAAACTACCCTAAATTACTCCTATAGCTAAATTTTAACAGCAACTATTGACTAAACAAGGACTCTTGTAAGTTTATGTTTAATATACACGCAATAATAATACTTATCCGATCAATATTCCACGCTTTACACAAATATAAAATCCACCAAATTCAATCCCGTGTTCTCCTCAAGATTTCCCAAGATGCATCTATCTATACCTCTATGGCATACCGTAGTGTACCGCGATATGGATATTGTGTATCGTGTACCGTACGGTGCACCAGTGTATCTTTTCGGTTCTAATTACTAGCCAAAGCTAAATAATGTCTAATATTTTTAATAAATGAATAGTGAAACATATATACATGTGTCTTTTCCGCGGGTTCAAATGTGCGACATTTATTAAATAATTGAAAATGAAGTTCACCTTAAATAAAACGTTTAAAACCATTTGCTTAAAGAAATCAAACAAGACATATATCATCATAAACTATGCTCATTCAGCTTTACATGCATACGTATACTAATTATAACTTATTAGCTTATTATAGGTTTTTAACAAGATTTAACAAGATTTGCCATCCAAGCCAAAGGCCCAGATGGCAAGTTGACAAGGAAGCCATTGGCTTATCGAGAGTCCAACAATGTTCATCTACTTATAACCCACCCTCCTGAGATATGTGTCAACCTGTGAACTTTTATGTGTCAGCTGCTGTGAACCATAATATGCACCCCATATAAACGGGGCTCCGCGGGTACATGTTTTGCTCAACTTTTTTAATATAGGACCACCAGCGCCACCTAACGAGCTTCCGAAGGGTCTTTTGAAACGTTTTGACCGACGGCCGTGTTAGACAAAGTCAACCGCCATACAATTTTTTCTACCTGGCTGTTGCTGTTGTATAGGCGAAGGACTCGCTCATCAAAAACATACGCATTTTCGTGAAACATGAAAACTTACAAAAATGCCATAAACAGAGCAATAAACACATATTTCATGTCTGTATGCATTCTTATATGTATATCACTAAAGTCCGGCAATAACCATGTAAAAGGGTGAAATTATTACCTTTTTGTCAGAACGCATGTGCCTATCGAATTTAACATAAACTGGGATGTTTTGTGAACGCGATTACAAAACGGGAATCTCGTAGGTCAACATAAGGTCACGCTAAGAATTGCCGTCTGCTGGCCCACACTGGCCTCATTCTACTGGCGGCCACCACCACCCCACACGAAATCGCGTTAGACCATGTGACCCAAAGACAACATCACGTGCACAGTATGGCGGCCATTTATTAAATCTTTTCTATGTGACCGATAAATGTACTCATAAATAATTATTTGGAGAAAATTTCTTCTGTTTCTTGACGCCTAAGTGTCGGTTGTATGTCACGGAATACACATGTGCGACGGTTAGTGCGTATCGGTTTTAAAAATTATTAGTCCCGCAGCCATTTGCTAACGGAAAGCACAAATTCGGGCATACGTTTACCACAGCCGGGACTTCCGCCCTTAGCTCAATAGCGGTGCGGACGATTCTGCCTACGGCCATGTGCATCTGTGCAATATCGCAGTAGATGTGGGTCGATTCTGTGACAACGCAGCGTCACGTTAAACACTTATCACTCACCCTAAGATTCGTGTTGTACCCTTGTTACGTTGCATGAGCAGAAAGGTCCAATTCTTTCCAGCAGTGCTCTAGACGGAACTTTAGCTAGAGAAAGAAGAAGTGGCGTATTCGGGAATTACCCAGATTGACGCCCAGGCTACCATGTGGCGGCACTGTTGTGTATGTATATACTTCATAATAGTCTCTCTTATCCGACTCTTGCCTACGTGACGCTGCTAAATAAATTTACCCTAATGTTACGTATTTTATACCTATAAGAACGAGTCGCCACCGCTGGTGGAAAATCACTCATACATGGCATGGTTGAAGGTCAGGAAATACACTAGAGGGGTGTATGGTAGGGACTCCGCGGGTGTCAACATCTGCTAATGGAAAAGCGGGAACGTGCTCACAAAAGCGGAAACCCTCTCCTACACGTTCGTCAGTTTTTACGGGCCGCCATATTGATGTGCCGAAAAAATATGAAATCGCTTGAGACAATAGAAATAAAAGGTGCATGGAATGGTCTCGTGCACAACAGATATAGTGATTTTACCATGACTTTTTGTTTTACAAAACAGCGGGACATTTCGTCCAAAAACCAGGAAAGCGGGAATGTTGACACTTGTGGGACTCAACCTCAGTCCCTCCTGTTTTGGGGGCCAACCTCCCACCAATTTTGAGAGTCCACTTCCCACCAGTGCCTCCTCCACCTATTTGTAATGCTCACCTCCTACCAATTTGCAAGTTCGACGTGATTGCTGTAAATGTAAACATAACTGACACACACACACACACACACACACACACACACACACACACACACACACACACACACACACACACACACACACACACACACACACACACACACACACACACACACACACACACACACACACACACACACACACACACACACACACACACACACACACACACACACACACACACACACACACACACACACACACACACACACACACACACACACACACACACACACATAGACACTTAATGTCGAAAGAATTGATTTGTAAAATATAAACTTTGTGTACACATCGAAAAGGCATTTTAGCTAGTGCCTTGTTGTCAATTATTGTCTTTTTCAAGACGTAGCAATTAGGGTCAGAATTGTTCATTTTCACTACAAGCATGAAACATTTGGTATATAACATAAAATACATTTGTTGACGCTTTTGAGACCGGTACCCATTATGGACATTTTCCTTAGTAACCGGCAACCGATTGTTTGCGCTACTGCGCCAACCGTCGAGTACGATTCGCCGGCGATTTATTATGCGAAGATATAATTTAATATTTATTTCATATGTCTTAAATATGCCTAATCAAATCGATTTTTTTGCTAGTCTAATTTCAAATTAATTTTGCAAAAAAACCTACCTAGTATCCACTGCAACATGCTACCTCGTTTATGCAACTGTTGTATGTAATTTTTAGGAAAGGTTCGAACTATTACATTAGTAAATGCTTGTTCAAGCATTAACTGAAGCGAAAATCGAAACGCTGAAAAATCGCGATTTTCTTCCTTGGTGAAATTTTGTAACTTTGTCATGTGATCGGCGAGAGGATGGAGGTCACACCCATGATCAACATTAACCCACACAGTGTTTACAATTTTCGATATCCATTATTTTGATCCTTACCAGATCTAACAACTAAAGTGAATTATTTCGATGGTTTAAAAAATAGGCATTTTTTTTATTAAATCGACTGCGGGTGTTAACATAAGCTACTCAAACACTGCATATTTGGACACCAACGAATCGGATTTGCGATAGCTTAAATCAGTCGAGGAAGCAGTTTTAAATTTAATTAAAAGTTGGGGACTATGTGCTATGTTCTATGTGCTATGTGCTATGTGCTATGTTCTATATTGTTGCAGTCGGTTGTCATTTGGCTTTAAACAAACACATACTTTCTTCGTGACGTAACATGCGCAGTAGAGAAAATTGACCGACAATATGCTTCAAACATCTACATTTTATTTTTATTGCACAGAAAGCATGGATACAGGTGAATCCGGCGTATGGCGCCCACCGAAAGTAAATAATTAGTTCGGTCCGTATCATTTCATATTTCACCCCAATATCGCACGTCACGTTTAGAACGCGTGCGTAATGAAATGCAATACCACAGCCTACGCTGTTTCACAGTAATCGTTCCACATTGTCTTGTAAATTTACCAAGAGTAGACTTGAAAACTGTTTCGCATTAACGAATTTCACAAAGTGAGCAACGTCTACGTGCAACTGAATCGTCTTTCCAAAATAAACTTACAGACGGTCGGTCCCACATGGTGCTTGCATCTTCGACTCCACCGTAATTGTCCAGTATGTGTAACTGAATGGCCTTCCCGTCGCTACCCACTTCCACACGCCACTAGAGTCCCTTCTTCCCGAAGTAAACGTGTGGGGACAGTTGTGTGGTCGTAAATCTAGAAAGAAAAGCACATGTATGCATCGAGTGGCAGATCAGACTAAACAACCTATTCACGTAGCCTGCTGCTCGTTCTATTGTGATTTTTCCAGTGATGTTTTGTTGACTGAAATCATGAAAAGTCACAGAATATATAAAATATATGTAAATAAATGTTGCAAATCGAAAGGATCCCAGTGTTTTTATTACATATCATTTTATTATATTATAAAACATACTAGAAACAGATTTGTCTTGAAATGTTAGTGGTAACATTTGTTCAGCAGTCAAAACATAGTGAAGCGTTAGTCTCACGTACGCATAGTAATTAAAACCTACTTTTGTACTGATACATTTTCAAGGTTGTGTTAACGGTTCCAGTGTTTCAAAAGAACGTAAATAAATCAGTATAATTGCATACTATAGGTTATCATTTCTCTCTCTATCTCCTATTTCTGTCTCTCGGTCTATCTATGCGTATATCTGCTGTTGGTCTATATCTGCCTATATCTAGTGAATTCCCCATTTGTGCCTTCACACATCCTAGCTATCGCTGTTACAAGTTGATCAGGTATACTGTAGGCCATATGTATATTTAATATTTTGCCTAAAAAAACGCTGTTTACATATCGAAAAAGCATCTTAGTTAGGTCCTTGATATCAACCCCTTTAGGCAGAATCCACGATGCTATCTACATTTGTCACCGGTGTAGCTAATATCAGCAAGTTGGCACAGTGCCCATATTTTTGTGCGAACAACATTTGTATTTCGGTTACACAGTTAGATATTAGTTTACATATTACCACTTTATAATTTAATTGATTTATCAAAGTTACTGTTGTCCCAACATTCGAAAATGTATGTGATTTGTCGACGAAACACTTATTTATCAAAACGCCGGTAAGCTTTTCCCTTCCCCACCCCGTTATGTTCCCGTGCCTTTGTGTGCATGGGAATTAACAATACTTTGGGACAACGTATAATTAGATAGTGTGACGTCACTTAGGTACCTCACCTCGTATCATTTTAAGCAAGAACTCGTTTTCTTCTTGTGTTTCAATTGATACGA
>BSQZ01000032.1:5125000-5137500 GCA_033239005.1 Lamellibrachia satsuma
ACCTTTTACAACTCACAGTAGGAAAAGTAAATCCAGCAGATTATCATGCCTCACAAATATAAATATCATTTTGACGTAGTAAACATATACACGTCTTCTTCCCCTAGAGCTGACGAATCAAGACCAAATTGGAAAGAAGCTCAGAAGGTAGCATTAGCCAATACAGTGCAGTCTTAGAAAAGTTCATTAAAACCATCTATGCCATTGCATTCTCGGAGTTGCGGAAACAAACCTGTCCTTGTCGGCTAAAACACTGATATAACATTCGGATTGTTCGTGGTTCAATAACGGGTTGTTATATAAGAGCGCATAGATAATGTGTAGCGTCCATTTATCGTCCTCTCACACTTTCTCATGTTCAAACTACACTGTACGTTTACCATTGCTATGTTGTGCCGTCTGTTGGATTTTTTACTACTACTACTACTACTACTACTACTACTACTACTACTAGTACTACTACTGCTACTACCATTACTACTACTACTACTACTACAACAACAATTACTACTACTACTACTACTACTATTACTACTACTACTACTACTACTACTACTACAACAACAATTACTACTACTACTACTACTACTACTACTACTACTACTACTACTACTACTACTACTACTACTACTACTACTACAACAATTACTACTACTACTACTACTACTACTACTACTACTACTACTACTACTACTACAACAATTACTACTACTACTACTACTACTACTACTACTACTACTAATACTACAACAATTACTACTACTACTACTACTACTACTACTACTACTACTACTACAACAACAATTACTACTACTACTACTACTACTACTACTACTACTACTACTACTACTACTACTACTACAACAATTACTACTACTACTACTACTACTACTACTACTACTACTACTACTACTACTACTACTACTACTACTACTACTACTACTACTACTACCTTTTATAAGAAAATATTCCATCAATATATTCATAACAATTCAATAATTTAACAAATGTACACATTGTCCCCTCATACGTAATCTCCTGATTTCTGAGGATATCAAACCACACTATATTAATAGTTTTGTCGTAACCAAGTTTTCTCAGTTTTGGAATCAGCAACTATATTCCCTCACGGTTCTCTAAAGCATTGTGTCATTCGGTTGCCGAGGCAGTGCACTGGTCACGAAGTTCAGTATTGTTCACAGTGATGTGAACATGATTCAAACGTTCAGCGTGGCGCAGCAGTCGTGATCTAGGATGTACGTGCAAGTGAGAGTAACAGGCACATTAATGACAGCCGGTTCCCGGAACCGGAAATTGTGCTATTTTGCATTTCCTGTATCGTGTACTGAGCTGTCGTCTAGCTGAATCCGGTCACTTTATAATGGCAGACTACGCAGAGCTTAACGGGAATCAAAACAACGCACTAGCTAAAAAGCTTTTTCGGTCAGTACACAAGGTTTAATATTGTACGTAATATATGCCAACAGAAAATTTAACATAACAATTTATCTATAGTTAAAATTGGATGTTTAATGCGTCTAACTCGCAAAGCGCGCATAAAATGTGAAGTTAATGAGATGAGCGATCACGTGGTTTTGTGACGTTACTGATTACAAGGGCTTAAATTTACTTAGTGATTTCTATGCAACGATCTGTATAAGTTCTATTGATCGTCTCGCTGATTGCGTTTTAAAATGGTAAAATGTAGCGCCGTATTTTATACGAAAGGAAGCGAAAGCCATAAAAACGGTTACAAGGTAACAGTTTTGGGTTAATGTATAACTAAATCATTTAACAAATTAGATAATATAATATTATTCTTTATTCGCATTAAGACACACGTTAAGCTTTATGTGCTCGGTACACAACCGTTTGGTCCGAGATCACTATGCCCGATATGCTCTGAAGCCGAAGTCACCAGAGTTGCGCGCCGAATTCTCCAAAGAATGCTGTCCGAATTCACCGTGGGCCGACATCACGCTAACAGCTCGCTTCGATCCGAAGTGGACCGTCGTCGTCGACGCCCGTGTCGCTGCCTGTGTTCTACGGATTGGTGGCATCAACATAGCTTCCACTACTGGGAATAATGTTGGCACAACATCCTCTTTCAAAGAGATTTTAGCACCAGGATGACCCAGGGCTGCCACCTTCTCTGGTCCGGATCGCAGTCGAAGCAAATTTTCTCGAAGCGAGCAAAGGCGGCTGTACTTCGTCGGCTTGAAGTTTGCTTTTTTTTTTAAACAAAGTTGACCAACTACATGTTACTCTATTATTACTACGGTTAGCACTATAAACGAATGTCGCACAATAACCCATTGTGACACTCGCTTCTAAACAACCGCTATCGCTGTCAACGGTCCGGTAATTAATGGAAAGTCACAGTCTCGTATCACTTCCCTGTCATCAGTGACGTCACGTCGAATCTTGCTGATAATCGCGGGGAAAATATGTATAATGCAAGCAGGCCGATAGAACAGAGTATTATTTGGAATTATTAATTAATTGAGTTCGAATGAATTTGTCGGTGTTGTGGAAATGGAAATATACCATTGTCATTGTATGACAACCCTATCGTCGCATTAAAACAACAATAATAGACCTACTCTTGCCTTCCATGTCGTGCCAGGACGTGTCTGGGCCAGACTCTGTTATCGGCGAGTTCAAGACGATAGTCGGGCTAAGCGAAACAAGGTCATATAATTTTTGCAAAATAGTAATACGCGTTTTTGAAATGTTTGCGGAATGCGATCGTTTGCACAATACCGCTATGATTCCAGACTCTCTTACGTGCTACAAACGGTGGCGCCACATCACGGAGCCTGGATAATCAAAGCTAATACTAAGCACGAGCTAATGTCATATGCAGCGCCACCTAGTGAATGGTGCGAGATTACTCTATTAACGCGCGCCGTCGCCGCCACGCTCACGGTGGCGCTGTGCGCTATATCGGGATAATTCCGCGCCACGACGCACCGACTGGACTGGACTAGTGAACGCTCGAGCGGGCGAACGAGTTACTGGATCCCTCGCGCAGCTAGACTACCGTGCGTGCACCTGACTTCGACTAGACGGCTAAACGAACGCGACCCTCGGCTGGTGACTATGCGGATTTTAGCTGAGACGGCGGGCCCTGGTGAGACATCAGTGAGGCAGGGACGCCGCCAGTAGCGGCAGCTGCTAGGGCGTGTATTGAGCGCTGAGCTGATATCATCGATACGTCGGGTTTGACGTCGGTGCTTGGCGGGCCGGCAACACGCATTGACAGTGCCAAGTAAGTGAACTTGTTATGCAATCTTGTCTGATGTTGTGTTCAGGCCACAATCGTGCTGTGGACAGGAACCAATGTAGGTTCTACTCTACCCGTGGGTTTGTCATGTGCCGGCTGATAGGACGTTTTATTATACGATGTCAACAAGGTCCAATGTTTTCCTTTGGATTTGTGATATATTGTAACCCGTCATTACAACCACTTGGGTGTTCCCAATCCCAAAGAACTGATTCCTGCTGTGTTTCCTCAGGGTAGACATCACATATTCTTCCTGGTTTCTTCCTTTTACACATCCCAACATTCCGTGTTTCTGTATATCGTAAACAATATCCTGAGTTTGCTAATAATATGCATCAACGCTGACAAGCCAGCCGCTGTCATTACATTTTCAGACTACGTTTTCAAGTTGTATATCTCGATCTTCCTTTTCCGCGTTTTTCTGGAACCCATCAACGTATAACGCGACATATTTCGACTATGCACAACCCAGTCTACTATGCTTTACCACAAGCGCTGCTCCTAACGGCCCATCCTATGTACACCTTCGCCAATCAGTACATCTCCGGTTACCGTCTGCTCTGAAGCTGTTCGGTTGCGTGCAATAAGAAATCCATCCGTCTGGACGGCGACAAATTACCTTCATTTCCGTCGGTGGTTAACTGCTGTCGTTAAGCTATCGCCTCTGCCTGGTTATGTGCGCGCAGACACCTACAACATCCGTCGAATTAACACAAGCATTCGAGTCATTTGGATTAATCGCGTAGCCCAGTACACCTGTTAAAACGAACGTTGTACGTTGTTAAAATAGACGTCAACGGTCATATGTGGGGACAGTTCATGATTTCACTTCCGGATTTATGGTAAAGGAGTAAAGTGCTAGTGATTTGTGAGACGGTACCCTATGTCAAGGGTTTCATTCGCACTGAAAAATAGTTATGAACAAAGAATAAGGCAAATTTGCAGGTTGTGACACAGGTTTGAATGTTTAGTTTCTGCGTTGAAGCACTTGTTCATGAAAATGATAAACGGATCCCCAGTGTACAAGAACAGAGTCCGTTTGGTCTGGGTGACAAATGATAAACGGATCCCCAGTGTACAGAAACCGAGTCCGTTTGGTCTGGGCGACAAATGACGTGTACTCTTGAAAACGTAATAGTGGGATTCGACGAAAACCGTTAGGCCATAGTATAAGCAACAAACAGCCCAAACAACAGGTACTCAACACCATTATGTACCCAAACCAACCGTCATAGTATAAGCAACAAACATCCCAAACAACAGGTACTCAACACCATTATGTACCCAAACCAACCGTCATAGTATAAGCAACAAACATCCCAAACAACAGGTACTCAACACCATTATGTACCCAAACCAACCGTCATAGTATAAGCAACAAACATCCCAAACAACAGGTACTCAACACCATTATGTACCCAAACCAACCGTCATAGTATAAGCAACAAACATCCCAAACAACAGGTACTCAACACCATTATGTACCCAAACCAACCATCATAGTATAAGCAACAAACATCCCAAACAACAGGTACTCAACACCATTATGTACCCAAACCAACCGTCATAGTATAAACAACAAACATCCCAAACAACAGGTACTCAATACAATTCATATAGTATAAACAAGATACACCCGCGAGTTATGTAGACCTCCTCACATGTTAATCACGATGCTTACTAAATGAACTACGGAATACTCAAACTACTCGATAACCCAAACACGAAGCACTTAGATCACCTTGCATAAACGACAAGAAACCACAGCCATCTTGCAGCCGGTGCGATTTACCTTTATAATATCGCACGACCATCTGTAGTGAAATAAATAGGCCTTGTTGACAACACAGTGTAAGTAGCCTAATGTATTTGTACTGCGGCAACAAAGACATGACAACAGTGGAATTTAGTGCACAATTTGGATATTCATGCTTCGTTTCTACATGACCCGTATTGTATAATCGCAGAGCCGCCATAGCACAATGTCGATACGTTGTGTTAACAAGTATAAGCGAGACCGTTGTACCGACACGCATTGTTGTTCAACTGAGTCCAGCATTGTGTGTGGGAGTGACTGTGTTCTTGAATGACTCGCGTGTTTGGGTAATAGATTAATAATAGTAGCTATTAGGTGTACGTAATTACTGTCATGCTATGTTGTGTGTGTACTACGTGAATTCAACGTGCTGCATGAACAAAGCCACCAATTAGTTACATGCGGCGAGGCCTGTATGTTGAGCTTCAGGCACCACTCGGGGAATCGTGCGCAGTTGGTGTGTTCTTCTGTCACTGAGATTAACAGTACGCTATATAATTATATTCTGACAACATTCAAGTTGTGCTACATGAGTCACAGGACGCTTACGTCGTCTACCGTGCGTCATCTTACGTAATGGATGATGTTTTAATGACTTTGTTTTATCACGATGAATGATTGATTGTCCCGTCCGCGCCTAACTTGCGTCTGCAAGTGTCGATGTAACACACGCCTGTTAGTGTAACATATCGGATTGTTTTCAAAACAAGTGTGCATTCATGTCAAATAAATAGTTTTTCAGCACGTAAATATATAATAACATTTTCGGTTTTGTTAAATAATAGGCCATGTTGTGCAATCCTCAGTTGGTTTATACGTCAGTCACGTGCAGTCCTGCACGCTCGCTCCCAGTTCTGTCTAGTCTTGTCGATATGGTGAGAATCGACGTGAGGTCTCTTGGCCAGACACGTCTTCCGTAGACAATTAATTGAAACCCAACGACCGATCTGGGCTTGACGGGATTACATAGGTTATTATGATCCCCTGATGACATTAGGCACACCAACCAAATGGCAACGTTCTACTACTTCTGCACAGTATCGAATAGGAAAACCGACAGCCAATCGACGGGCTCATTGAAAAGAAATATGCTGTGTGTGTGTGTGTGTGCGTGTGCGCGTGCATGCGCGTGCGTGCGTACGCGTGTATACATATATGTGTATATATTTGCATATGTATACATTTCAGTTTCATTCATCAAAACTATCCAATCCTGTATTAAAGGCATTCGTTGTTGTGACTCTCACAACATAGTCCAGTAAATCATTCCAGTGGTTCACTAGTGTAATGGCTGAATAAATTCTGTCTAACCTGTAGTCTCATGTGGAAGGGTTTCTACAACCCCCTCCCCCCGAAGTAATCTGATATCTGAAAAAAAACCGTCACTAACAAATAGTTTCCTTCCCTGTTATTGTGGAGGCGATTTAATTAATCTTATGTTGTGAATAGCACGCCATGTTGGCGTCGAAGTGCCGTCGGCGTTGTCACCGTGAATAGAGCTGAACGTGTGTATGTTTAAAATCTTGTCCTAATATTCGTCCGATCAATTATATATCTTGAATTACCCGCTAGTTCAGCTGATCTCGCGCTTTGCGTTTGGTATCAGGCAGGTTATACCGCGGCGGGTGGCGGCGGTACCATAGCAATATCGTTTGGATAGAAAACAGTTGAATGCAGCGGCAACGTACTATTCACTGACTAGTTTGTATGTCGTGTTTACCGCGATTGTATGGTGTTTCGAGGTCTCATTCAACTAACCAGCCTTTTTCCGAACATTACCGCCAAACCGATTTGTGGACGAATGCGTCAAACGCTTCTCATAAGACTCGGTTTCTTCGCCCGCATGATCACACGTTGAAACCTTAGCAGCGTCTTCATTGTACTGCATTTCGACAGTGAAAAGAACGGCGACAGGCCAGACACAAACGACTTTAACAGCTCATTTCAGCAGCTCACGCATGTTTATATGTCTATTCAAACTGCACAAAGACTTTACCCCCCGTTGCCGTAGGACACGGCTGCTTGCCTACGTCAATACGACGCATGACACGCCCACAGCCGATCGTTTATTTAACGTATACTACACGCTTATAGAATGTTCCCGTCTCCTCGTGCAGATGTGTCATAACCGGTTGGTTAGAAATAATAATATTAAAAATCATAATGTGTGGTCTTCCATAGCGCGGTGTCGGCCTAGACAACACGCCAATGGCGCTTAATTCTTTACACAGCTCCAGCTTGGGGTTTAGTGCCCTGAGGTCACACGTAAGTTCGTTGACCCAAACAGTGGAGCCAGGTAATTTTGGTCAAATCGCTAGATAAATACAACTGCGGCTAAACAACTACTTTGTCCAGTGAAGTCCGCCCGGCTGACAGATCGAACAAACAAACGCGCCGACCGCGGGGTGGCGCGGGTATTGTGCCGTTTCTGTGGGGTGATAATAATCTCGGCGATCTGTAGCGAAAAGCGAAATACACTGGTTTGGACGCTCCCACGTTCTGTGGACGTTTTGCGTGACCTGCGTGAACCGATTCGTCACGGTCTCTGCGCTGCTCAGCCGCGCGTGGAAATAACAACCGCCACACGAATCCAGCTGGCGTGATTCTGTAGCAACGACTTGTTTACGTGGCGGTTAAGTCCGGCCCAGCGCAAGCCGGATTAGCTACTGGGTGATAGTTAATAATGAAGATATGTATATTAAATCGTACCTTTGCGAAGTGCATCGCCCGCGAATCGTACGAAACGGTGGCGAAGCTACGCCGCAAGCCGTCGCGTACGCCTTAAAGTTACTTAAAAGTTGGTGAATTTGTGCTATGTTCTATGTCGTTGCAGTCTGTTGTCGTTCTGTTTAAAAACAATTAAATGTTCATCTACAACAGGTCGTCTTGTACACGATGACGTGAATGACAGTCCCGTCGTCATCGAACGCCCCTTTTAGTATACGATGTTTTCTACTTGTGATGCAACGAAAGCCCGCAGCTTTCCATCTTCCGTTGTTTCAATTGTACATATTTTATTTCGCGCGCAAAGAATCGCGCTAAAATGCAAATACTGTAATAGTTCCGTCGTTATCGCATTTCGCGATGGCCGCGTCATAACATAAATAACTAGTCACTAATTCCGTTCGCGTCGGACACGAGCGTTCGATGTAAAAAGCAAACAGTACTGCACCCATGTATTGCACGGAACACACTGAATGCGAGGATAATAAAACATAATATAACGAGACTAAATTGGTAGCAGTGAGCCAAGCGATGACGTTGTTGGCCGTGCAACACCTTAGACAAACACGTGTTGAGTAAATCACATTGAGTTTGTTATTTTTCCCCCAACGGATCGCCCACTCGGCATACCGTATACATTTCACGTGTCTGACTTTTAGTGAAGATTTATATCACATTTCGTGTAGTGTGTTTGTCTGTTGCTGAGGTGAGGCATTACTTACACAGGATCAGGCAGTACCTACATAGGGTCCGGCACGGATTAAAGCGGATCTAGACATGTTTATGGAGCGCGCTAGCAAAAAGTAAACGTTTGGCTTTCGAAAAAAATCCAAAGAAATGGGCCCTACATTTTAGCCATTTGACCATCGCAGCCAGTGCACCCTCTCTGCGGGGTTCCACATTGGATTTGTTTAACACCAATCGCATATGTGCACACATGCACACATACGTTTTTGTTTACAAGATAGTTCGATCATGCGACGCGCACAACAGGCTCTACTTCAAAGCATCGGTGCGACAGCAATATCTGCAAAACTTGGTTTCTTTTCAAATCACAACACACGTATTGTTACGGTATGACACGTGCTCGTTTGCGTCGCTTCTCACGAGATATCTTCAACATCTTACACCGGAAAGTGTCCATGTTTTACAACCGCAAGCTATGGCAGCGTACAGATAGCGTCGACGTATCCATGCATTCAAACTGTGGTTGCACCTTTGTTCGGTTCTCGGTCAACATATCAACATATCGGTTGCCGTTGCGAATTCTATTGTTGTCTGTGTTGACAGAAGACCTGAAGCATGCGTCTTCGCTTATTCAAATGAGTAACATAGATATACTCCTACCAAAATACACTGTATATCTCTGTGGAGTGTTCAGTCGTACTACAATCAGGGTGCATATTAAATTTCAATGGCATAACTCCATCACTGTCTACGACAAAGTGCCGTCTCTGTTGTGCAGTTTCTTCATCTTTTTCTATTCCTTCCTCCTTATAAGTACTACCCTCCTGTCGGAGTAATTAGGTACTGTGTGTTAATCATAGTGAATTAACTTGAGCAATCATGACTGAACGAAATTGCTTACGCCTGTAACCAAAGCATCGGACGAACGTTGAAACCGTGTGAACGGCTTCACTGCTGCGTTGCCCACAACACGTGGAACAAACTACGCTTCAGTAAGCGATGAGACGGATTGGTGTGGCATGTCATGGCTAATATATTTTCTCATACTTCTCTACACAATTCCTCAACACTTCATCCTCGGTAACACCTCCCATGGTTGTGTCGTGACAGTTGAAGAAACTGTTTACACCACTTGGCGTGTTACTTGGAGACACAACTGAAAGGCTGGGATAGTAATTAAAATAGGCGAGATGTATGGGTGGAAGCTTTGTCATGAGATGTATGGGTGGAAGCTATGATGAGATGTATGGCTGGAAGCTATGTCATGAGATGCGGACATTTCCGAGGTAGCACTTCCTATCTCGTTGCCTTAATCTGCTTAATTTATGTTGGTGATAATTCTCTACTACGGTCGACATTTGACTTATAGCGTGCGTTTTTGTGTGCGTTCGTGCGCGCGTGCGTGCGTGCGTGCGTGCGTGCTTGCGGCGTGTGGCATGCTGGTTTTTAAACGTTATTATTTTGGAACACTGATCGTTGGCAGTTGTTGCCATGTAGAGAAGTTGTTTATGTTCGCGGTCGCGCGGGTGATTCTTAACTTAATGTTTTATTAGGTGCGTCTACAAGATCGTCTAAACATATTATGTTTACGATAAACACACGTTTTGTCGGGTCATTATATTGCTTGTTTGGGACACGTCGTGGCTCGTGTATCAACATATATGTAACTTACACCCTTGTCCTATACAGTTTCATACACACAACTCGAGTTCGTCTGATTTAACTCACACATGTTGTTGACTTTGAGAGTTGACGATTTTCCGTTGGCAACGTCTGCTCGTATCATAAATCAGGCTTTGTTTGTTTTAATCCGACTGCAGCATCGACGACGGTTTATTGGCTAATAAAATAATCATAAAAGTGTTCCAAGCACCTGCCAATCTTAACGGAGAGAATTAATCCAGTTGGTCTTGCAAGCAAGTAACCGATTTACAAAGACAGTAATACATACTATTCACAATATTATGTCACGATGTTATTGTCATGTAATTACCATTGCCTCTTATTATACATTTTGTCATTCTATATTCTATCTACCATTCCCGAACCCGTTGACGCAAGTTGCAAGTAATTGTTCGGCGTTTCGACGAAGAATCACCCTCGTCTACTCTGACAGAAATAAACTGTCAAACTAAAATTCCATTTGGAAAAATTTTAACTTTGTTGGATGCGGATTTGGGTGTAGGATGAGGGATTACACGTACCTCGTCGTGGAATGCGCTGTAGCATATTCTCTCATTGTCTCTCGTAACAATGTCTTCGGTTTTTCGTCTAATTCTTCGTTTTCTTCATACTCGTCTTCCTTGCGGAAGTGGGACGTATTTAACTTCTCTTAATCTTGCTCGTGTCTTATTATCGCCCACTCTCTGGTTTAGATCTGGATAATTACTCGGCAAAGTCCTACTAGGATGTTGCGCTGATGGGTTATTTAAGAGTGTCCTTCTCTGTAGTTAGTGAGTCCATCACATGTTTTTTTCCATTTCCCTGCGTGGGATATTTTACTTCCCCTGGCATAGACACCAGATAGAAGGGACCAACGGCTTTTACTGCCACATGTGCGATTAATATTCGTCAAGCATTAACACAAAAAGCACCCGGTTAATTGTACGGCGTCTTAAATATGATATTTTATTTTGTCCACACCTCAGTGGTTCAACAAATGGTCAGGTTCGTTCGATCACAGGAGGAGCCTATTACTGTAGTGGTTAGTGTTAAATATTGTGGAATGACAGATCCCATTTTAAGTTAACAGTTTTTACGTGCAGTGACAGTTTAATTAAGAAAACCACAGGACAAGGAGATTGAATAACTGCCCCCAGTGACAAAGTAGGTGCGGTATCTCCCTGATCTTTGTATTAAATGTTACGTATCATAACCACATTCTTAGAAACAGGGTCAAGGTTTAGCACGGCTGACGCTAGGGCTGACGATGTTTACAGTGTGTTATGTAATAAAATCAGCAGGTACACACGGCGTATGATACGCGAATAAGGCTGCACAAAGAAGGACGATATCGCGCATATCAAGTAATCAGAGAACAATACTAATTCACTAGTATACGAACAGGCATCTCGAAGCCAACAAAGCAACTGTAGCTATCTGTTCTCGGTGATAAATCTATCAGAATGCAATGACATTCTATCAGATGCAGGCGATACAACAGCGGTTCTTAATGACTTAGATTCCGGCTCTAGTTACACACGCCCCTGTTGATGAATGTTGATAATTAAAGTCGACGTACGCGTAAGATAAGGGTATCACCAAACGACAGGCAGTACCCGTTCGGCGTCTTCACAAGAGAGTTTGCCCGGAGCCAAGGTCTCCGTATCTGATGAGCAGGCAGCGTGACAATCCGACCTCGCACTCGCTACGGGACCATGGTATCACCTCCGTCATCGCCCGCACTCTTGCTTAATACCCGGCAATCGGGTCGGTGGCTCGGTGCATTCTTTCACGAGGAACGCATTAGCTGTAGGGGAAGGTTCGGTAATATGTGCCACTTTTTATATTGATATTTTGGAGACACATGACTAGATATTTGCTGTGTGTAAAGTAGTCGTATAAGATTTCGTGGTAGACTTTTGTTATGGGCAACATTGCACCCGTGGGTTTACTTTTTTAATGAGGACGAGGAGAACATTGCACCCGTGGGTTTACTTTATCAATGATGACGAGGAGAACATTGCACCCGTGGGTTTACTTTATAAATGAGGACGAGGAGAACACTGCACCCGTGGGTTTACTTTTTTAATGAGGACGAGGAGAACATTGCACCCGTGGGTTTACTTTATCAATGAGGACGAGGAGAACATTGCACCCGTGGGTTTACTTTTTTAATGAGGACGAGGAGAACATTGCACCCGTGGGTTTACTTTATCAATGAGGACGAGGAGAACATTGCACCCGTGGGTTTACTTTATCAATGAGGACGAGGAGAACATTGCACCCGTGGGTTTACTTTATCAATGAGGACGAGGAGAAAATTGC
>BSQZ01000032.1:5140000-5187500 GCA_033239005.1 Lamellibrachia satsuma
CTGACAGCAATGAACAGAGTAGGGGTAACCTTCAAACAGAAGTTGATATGTCATGGAACAGGTCTGCCAATGGCAAAGCTAACAACCAACGATTGTTGGAGGAAGGTAACGTATACCGGTCGCTTTGCTGCGTTCACTACTTTCCTAGCCGGCTCAAGCGAAGCCATGGGTGAGGCATCCAACATGTCAGTGCGACATGCTGATATGTAGAGTATGTGCCAAAAACTTGTGACAACGGCACTCCTTGCCCTCTGTTGGCAATATAGGTAACCAACAACACAGCTTGACATACCAATGGGAATGTTAGATTGTACGAAGAAACGACTGCTTGTGACAACTCATTCCCATGCAAAATCAGTTTGTGTGAAAACCTCCATTCTTGATTGAAGCGCTGTTGTCGTGATTCCAGACACCGATGGTTGGCCCTACTCGGGGAACCGGGTCAGCCGTTTTGGGGTTGCCGTGTCATAGGTACTTTGTGATATTAAATGTCCTCCAGCAATGTCGGCTAGACCCGCTCGTACCACAGGCTTTAACTTTTTATCATCGCTACCCTGCGACTGCAATCGTAACACCCCCAGGGTCAAGAGAGGGTAGGGCGGCTGACCGGTCCCAATCTGGCCACCGGCTATCAGGTTGAAAGCTGTTTACTTCGATAAAGGCCATGCGAATAAATGCACGTGCGATTTCCCGATAATTGTGCATAATGCTATCGATTCCATCATTAATCTGTAGTTGAACTCCCGCTGGTGGCCAATTCGGATAAACACTGACACTGATGTTATCTTTCCGTAAATTGTGCGGGGCGACACCGACGACTGTATAAGGTTGCCTACCGTCATCCATTTCGGCAAATTGTACACACATGCGCGTCCGACCAAACATCAGTATATCGCGCATTGTGGACGATAATAATTATGCGGAAATACGCCGCGAACACTCGCGACAGTGGCGCCACCCAGCTTATCATCACTGCCACAACTTGATCATTAATTCAAAATGGACAGTTGCGAAGTGGTATAAAGAATGTGTTGGCTGTGCAACGTCATTGCAACTGTGCACTTCAGTAACGTAACAAAGTTTCAAGCAAGAACTAACGATATTGTGTTTCTAGGCACATTTTCGATACAAATACTATCCACAATTGTATGCAACTGAAACTGAGAGATTCTACTGCAAAAATAGGAGTTTACCAAATGAAATGACGATGTGCACAGTCTGCACATCAGATGTTAATTGTTGCGGTGGTGAAATGGTTAGTGGCGCCACTGGTGGGAAGTTTGTGCGCCATTTTGGCAGCTTACTCTTGCCTGAGAGAGGTACGGCGTGGCAGCACAGCGGGAGGCAATGTGCGGTGTAGCGTCGTGTTGGGAGGAATCGGTGGTGCGTATCTCCTCCCACAGTCCCGGGTTTTTTTAAAATGAGGTACTTTAGGGTGTTCTATAGCCCTTATAATATAGAGGTTGTATCGCTGCTGAAGAGGGAAAACAATGGAAGTACATTTTGATCTGCATCATGTGGTTCGTTGTATATGTGTCTATTACACTCACTTCTAACACAAGGAGTGGACGTTCATTATTATGATTCTTCAACATCATATATGTCGAAGAATCAAAACAGTGTGCTAGAAATTCGTATAGGGTAGGAAAATAGACACATACCCAACCAACCTATTGCATTGCACTCTGGTGATACTTCGTGATATTGGCGGGGAAGGAACGGTTATGTAGACTCACTCAAATTCACACTTTTGCTGATATTCCAAGTAAGCGGTATGATAGATGTACGACATCGGTATGATAGATGTATGACATCGGTATGATAGATGTACGACATTGGTATAATAGATGTACGACATCGGTATGATAGATGTATGACATCGGTATAATAGATGTATGACATTGGTATAATAGATGCATGACATATGTATAATAGATGTATGACATTGGTATACTAGATGTATGACATCGGTATGATAGATGTATGACATCGGTATATTACATGTATGACATCGGTATATTAGATGTATGACATCGGTATGATAGATGTGTGATATCGGTTGGCGGTAGAAGTTACGTCAATGCGGTATCCTATCGCCTGTATAGATAACTCATCATACACAAGATAACCGTTTCCCATTAACTAGATCGTATCAAATCAAAATAAGAGATAAGGTATGTTTACGGTTTATAACGACTAGATGAATTGTTGCCAAATGCACCGATAGAGTCCTGAGTAGCTTTGGTATCTTCGCCATGTTGTATAAAAACACTATTTAGTTCACCATCGTAATTAGGGGTGTAACGATACAGCGAACTATCGGTGTATCGCAACATTCGATGTGACGATGCAATACTTTTGATAGTAAATCGAACAACGATAGTTGGAAAAACAATCCAGCATGGCTATTTGTGCCACTGTAATGATATAATAAGCATGTTTTTGCAACTATATTGGATAATAATTTATTTTATTTATTGACTTAACATTACCAATCGTCGATCAGAACAGCGCCATTCACGGATTCAGCATGTTTAATCAACGACCTCCAGGACGACAAGATAACGCCACCCGTCAGTTACGGTATCGGACTTTTCTCCTGGCGCGTTCGTTCGGTCTAATAATAAACATAATGTTTATACAATCACTGCAAGTATATGTTCACTACTGGAGAAGTCCAAATCGACAGTAGCGACACACGTTAACTCTATTCACTTCATCGAAGTAGAAGTGCTCTAGCAAATTGCACGTTTAACGCACATTCCTCGTATTACTAAGGAATATGTGTGGATAATGACGGGTGATTTGATTTTCAGTTGCATTTGACCTTCTGTCTGAGGGACATCGCTCGTTCCTGCGATGAAATAATTAATTTCCTTCCGGGTTAACGTCGTACGAATGAAGTGCCAGTGATTTTGACACGGTCCCGTCTTTCGTGTACATTTTTGCACTCTGAAAAAATATTCACGAGCAGGGAAATGGGCACATTTGCGGGGCTTCCACGTTGTTTTTTTGCGAAAACAAAATGGCAGGATTTGACGAAAGCGTTACTGCAGGTTAGCGCCAAGACAACAGTCAAAGTGGGCAGTTTCTATTAAAACCGAATCCTGGTTGTGCGCATAGGGTGGAATAGCCTGACTGACTTTTAGCGGTGGTTTCAACGGGACATTCAATAGTGGTCTGCACCCACAACTGCATAAATGCCGGTGTTACGTAGACGTATAGAAAATGAACGCGATGCTGCAAACAACGATACAAAGGAATAGCTCGTAGGTTTGAAGTCACTCAGTCAATCCGAGGTGGAATGTCCACATGTCTTTTATGCGTGATGTCTTCGACAAATACTGTAGATTACACCACTAGCTGTGGGAGAAATATTTGTATAAAATTCTCCTTAATCAACTTTTGCGGTAGAATCTGACATTTCACATGCTAGCGCTCTGTCGCACGTCATAAACCTTGCGTGGTTTCGCACATACAAGTGCTCCAACAAAATATATGGACGCAAACGTTTGTGTTAACCCTTTGGTTCTCTAGTAATTTTTCACTCATTCATCGTCTCTGTTCACTTATATATTGCTCATATCTCTCTGTCCAGTGGTATATTTAGGGATGCCGTTGGGCCAGGCCCCTTATGCTTAATCGTTTTGGTTTTTCAGCATTTTTCCGTGGCGCAGCTACATGGTAGCATGGTAAACTAACACAGGTGACTACTCTTGCACCACTTTGGCCTCGTTTGCAAGATCCTAGTTACGTCACTGTCTCTGTATCTTTGTTTCTCTGTCTGTCTGTCTGTCTGTCTGTCTGTCTATGTCTCTGTCTATGTGTATCTCTCTCCCCTCCCCCCTCTCTCTCTCTATCTCTCTCTCTCCCACTCATCTCTCTCCCTCTCTCCCACCCTTCTCCCTCCCCCATACCTCCCTCCCTCCCCACCTCCCTCCCACCCACCCTCCCCCCTCTCTCGCTCTCTCTCTCTCTCTCTCTCTCTCTCTCTCTCTCTCTCTCTCTCTCTCTCTCTTTCTCTCTCTCTCTCTCTTTCTCCGTATCTCTCTCATTTCTTTCTCCTTCTCTCTATAGCGCACATTAATAACGCAATAGCAGGAAATTAGCGTGTCTGTAAATGCACTGCATCCCGGGGAAATGAAGCCGCTCCGTTGGTCACGCAGTCCCGTCGCTCACGCAGTCCCGTCGCTCCCGCAGTCCCGTCGCTCACGCAGTCCCGGCCTCGGCAGTGGACCAGACGGCGTCACTGCGGCGGCGTCACTGCGGCGGCGTCACTGCGGCGGCAATGCGCTACGACCAGACAACGACACTTCGTCTACCGACGGAACGGGGGCGCATAGCCGGCAGCTTGAAGAATGGATCGAGTACTGCACGACATCCTCCAACGAACCGATCGAGATCAACGCAGTGGGAACGGTTGGCGTGGAAGAGACGGAGACACCGACGCAGTGAATCAGCAGAATACGTCCGTTTTATATCGACAACCGAATTGTCGTTTTTCTACAGTCGTCTGCTAGGGGATGCTAATGTTGCGAGCAGGGTCAAGTGCACTGGAAGCCTGCCTTGTCACAATGGCACATCGACGGTTGTGTAGTTGTCAGAAGGGAATGTCGTATTTAAGGTATTGGCGGAATCGCGAGCATCGGTCCTGTGCTCCTACGGTCCAATTTATAGACATTTCATACTTATTATGGCGCTACTATTATTCCCTTTCTGGCTTCCATACTTTCTCCGCCCTTTATCTGGACGTCATGTTGTTCCTCAATCCTATATAGCTTCCCCCATACTCCCACTCTTCATCCCCTTTCCATCTCTCTCTGTCCCTCTTTTTTCCCTCCCTCCCTTCCTCCCCCTCCCTCCCTCCCTTCCTCCCTCCCTCCCTCCCTCCCTCTCATACACCTCATACACAATGTCGGTGTTCCCTACTCACACACTGGTACCATAGAGTTATAAGTTCGTATAAACAGAGGCGAGGGTGGTAGGTCGGGAGACATCACAGCGTTGGGGACACGATGGAAAAAAGAAGACAATTATACACAAGGAGACATACTCAGAAGAAGGATACAGATGAGGGGAAAACACAACGAAGTGTCAGTTTGCTGATCACCAGCCCGAGAGAGGTAACCTATGCAACACATGTATCGATTAAAGTAAAGTAATTAATTGTAGCATTGTATTATTATATGTATTGCCATATAATTGCTGAGGGGACGTTTAGGATTTAATGACTTTCATTATATCTCGACTGCCCCTGCAGTGCGGCAATACATGTCGACCGTCAACAATTCACTACTTGGCGTTTTCTCGCATGCGAGATGTCGTTGTCATGGCAACGCCCACCGGGGCCCATTCCATACATAATTATGATGGGTGTTAAACGAGGATAATAATAATAATTAAACTTCTATGACGCCTATATCCTCAGGAACCTGAGCTCAGAGGCGCAACAAAACAGAATCGTTAAGCATAATCGTCAACAGGCACGCGCAAAGGTCATTATCACAACGAGGGACAACCGACGATTTATGGTTGAAATGCAATTTGGAATAAATATGTGTTGAGTTTTTTTTTTCGGAACGTAGCTATAGTTTAAGATGAACATGTACTCTCATAGCGCTAGCTTGAGAACGCCTGTTTGGGCGAGGTGTTTCCAACAGGGCGACTATATAGTTTACTATTGCGATAGTATTGCGATAGTACTGCGATAGTATCACGGAATAACGAATAGTCAGAAAAAAATCTCCAAACCGTAATTGATGGGTGGCGCTACCTGGTAGCCTTGGAGGTAGTTGATTAAACATCCTGAAGCCGTAAATTACGTTGCTTATAGTGGAATATATGCTTAATTATATCGTTACAGCGACACAAGTGGCTCTGTTGACGATTGTAACCGTTACTATCGATAGTTCAGTGCACTATCGATGATGACTAACAGTATTTAAATTTACTATCGATCGTATTGCATCGTCATATCGAATGCGATGCATCGATAATAATGCAATGTATTTGTTACACCCCTAATTTCTAACCATAATTACAACCACAATTAAGCTTATTACTAAGGCGACACACGCTGCTAATAACAATAATAATATTAATAATTTACAGGATTAAAAAAAAGATATGTAAACATTCTGAGCTGTTTAGATGCATGCACAGTATGTCTGTAGCTACCAGTCCGTGTGCCTGAGTTGATGCATACTTATGTCGCACTGGTATTAGTTCAGAGTTGATGCATACTTATGCCGCACTGGTATTAGTTCAAAGTTGATGCATACTTATGCCGCACTGGTATTAGTTCAGAGTTGATGCGTACTTATGCCGCACTGGTATTAGTTCAGAGTTGATGCGTACTTATGCCGCACTGGTATTAGTTCAGAGTTGATGCATACTTATGCCGCACTGGTATTAGTTCAGAGTTGATGCATACTTATGCCGCACTGGTATTAGTTCAGAGTTGATGCATGCTTATGTCGCACTGGTATTAGTTCAGAGTTGATGCATACTTATGTCGCACTGGTATTAGTTCAGAGTTGATGCATACTTATGCCGCACTGGTATTAGTTCAGAGTTGATGCATACTTATGCCGCACTGGTATTAGTTCAGAGTTGATGCATACTTATGCCGCACTGGTATTAGTTCAGAGTTGATGCACACTTATGTCGCACTGGTATTAGTTCAGAGTTGATGCGTACTTATGTCGCACTGGTATTAGTTCAGAGTTGATGCGTACTTATGCCGCACTGGTATTAGTTCAGAGTTGATGCGTACTTATGCCGCACTGGTATTAGTTCAGAGTTGATGCGTACTTATGCCGCACTGGTATTAGTTCAGAGTTGATGCGTACTTATGTCGCACTGGTATTAGTTCAGAGTTGATGCGTACTTATGCCGCACTGGTATTAGTTCAGAGTTGATGCGTACTTATGCCGCACTGGTATTAGTTCAGAGTTGATGCGTACTTATGTCGCACTGGTATTAGTTCAGAGTTGATGCATACTTATGTCGCACTGGTATTAGTTCAGAGTTGATGCATACTTATGCCGCACTGGTATTAGTTCAGAGTTGATGCATACTTATGCCGCACTGGTATTAGTTCAGAGTTGATGCATACTTATGCCGCACTGGTATTAGTTCAGAGTTGATGCACACTTATGTTGCACTGGTATTAGTTCAGAGTTGATGCACACTTATGTCGCACTGGTATTAGTTCAGAGTTGATGCACACTTATGCCGCACTGGTATTAGTTCAGAGTTGATGCACACTTATGCCGCACTGATATTAGTTCAGAGGTGATGCACACTTATGCCGCACTGGTATTAGTTCAGAGTTGATGCACACTTATGTCGCACTGGTATTAGTTCAGAGTTGATGCACACTTATGCCGCACTGGTATTAGTTCAGAGTTGATGCACACTTATGTCGCACTGGTATTACTTCAGAGGTGATGTACACTTATGCCGCACTGGTATTAGTTCAGTGCACTATCGACGATAATCAACAATAGTTCAGTTTTCAATCGATAGTATTGCATCATCACATCGATTGCGATGCATCGATAATATATATTGTTATACCCGAGATTTGTAACGATAATTACAACCATAGGTAATCTTTATTGCTACGACGACACACACTACTAATAATAATAGTAATAATAATGCACAGGATTAAAGCTAGCAGCCAGGATTGACGAATACTTGCGCCACTCTGTTATTTGCTTCATTTGTAAAGGTGGCAGCGCGTGAGCGCAACCGTCATTCAATCACATTCTCAATGACCGACAGCTGACCTCAATGGCGGGACAAGTGACCGTTCGATATGTTCATTCACTGAATGAGAGCTTGATGAAATTGGTCAGTCAATGAACTCGCCGGTCGAAGAACGTGTATTAGGATTAAGTCATTTACCGCGCAAGGTAGACGTGCTTGAACGCGTGGATACAACGCTGTGGTGCAGAACAGCGACAACAGCGGCTACACGACTCTATCTGTGCACTCGATCTATACTGTCCCCGGCATAGCTTTTATGTGCGATCGAATAAACATGATTACAAGCCACGATTGTGATGGATGCGAAGTTTGTTTCGCGTTTTGTTTTTTCGCGAGTCGCGTTGGAAAATCGCGTTATCCGGAAGCATAGGTTGATAAATGACGGCTTTGCATCTCAGTAGTCATTTCTTTATGACGCCCGCGACAACTACGACAACGTGGTGGCAGACGCAGTTTATAAATAAATGTCACTAGCGGCGATGTGATATAGGTTACAGTCCCATTAACTTTCATATTACATTCGGACTTTACATAATTTTATAGAACACTGAGAGTAAACACACACTTGTTTTGTCACGTCAACTGTGAATTTCCCATTGATCACGAATATGAATGAAATGTGAACGTATGGTGTAATAAACAGTGAGTTGTATAAATGCCGTTTTATATTCCTGAAAAAAATATGACAATGTTTCAGTGTGGAATGTAAAATAACAGATGGGTTGTTGAAATTGTTTCCCTTTCTGCTCTATCTTATTGACGACAAATACCACATTTATTTATTCGGATTCGAATGTCTTATTCACCTACAAATAGAGTGCAACGTTAGTTTTCTTATCCAATCAAACACGTTAATATTGCCTTGAGTGTAAGAACGTGTATGTCGGTGGACTCTTGTTATATTGATGCCATCCAAAGGCGAGCTGTCAAAATTATAGCTATGGCAGAGGCTTCTCTGAGCAGGAATGCCATCCAACCACTAGTACAAAGGAGAGAAGTTGATGCACTCACCTTGTTCCACCAGATATACCATGGAGATGCACCAATACTACTCAGTAGCATGTTACCACCTCCTCCAGTAGTGCGAAGAGCCACCAGGGCATCAACATCTCTCCACACAGCTGCTGTGGCAATCCCATCCTCAAACACTTCTGGCCATAAGAGGACATTCCTACCAACTGCCTCCCGCCTCTGGAATGAACGCACAGAGGAAATACTTGCAATCAGGGAGAGAGACAAGATCAATACAGAAGTCAACAAAATATATGGAACATGTTGGGACTTGGCAAACAGTAAAACAATATATGGAACATGTTGAGACTTGGCAATAGATAAAAATATATGGAACATGTTGGGACTTGGCGATAAAGAGAAAATATATGGAACATGTTGGGACTTGGCAAAAACATAAAACAATATATGGAACATGTTGGGACTTGGCAATAAATAAAAATATATGGAACATGGGTATCAATAAAACAGTGCAGGGCAGAGCAGGCTTTTCAAAGTTGTTCCTTGTAAGAGGTTGTTCGCCACGTTGGGAGTCCATATACGTAACTATCGCAATGTATCACTGGTGCACTGCAGGTTGAATTTGACATTCAAGGCAAATAATGTATGATGCGATTGTCGATGTGGCCTTTCTCAAAGAACTCAATCATCTTCGGATTCCGAGAATATTTGCGTGAGTTACTGACGCGTCGCTTCGCGGAAATGGTAATTTTTAACATCTGACACTTATTCTTCCATCACAGCTCATGCCTCTGTGTTTGTCACGTATATTGGTGCTTGTCACGTATACTGGTGTTTGTCCCGTATGATGTAATTAGCGTGTTGTCGAGCTGGTTCATTCGCACCATCGGTGAGTTACACGTAGATATGACCACTATGTGGGTCTATATGTGACCACTATGTGGGTCTATATATGACCACTATGTGGGTCTATATATGACCACTCTGTGGGTCTATATATGACCACTATGTGGGTTTATATATACAATGTTCATTTGTTGAGAGCTGTGAATGTGTATGAAGTTATTAAAGTCGATAATAATTATAAACAATCATAATAGTTATTATTATACACATGAACATGACGATGAACACAATCAGATCGATAACATGCATATACTGTTATTCTCCACATTTAAGTGAAAAGAGTATTTCCACCAACATAGCTTGGTTGTCTTTCAATATTTATCTCAGCAGTCGCATGCAATTTTTCTCTATTACATAAATGTCTAAAATATCAATTTCACAGGTAGGGAATTAGATATATATTGGCAAAGACACTGTACACTTCGTATGTAATCGCTTTAACCGAGTTGGCTCTTCGCTCATCATGTGGTATGTGTCTGCAATAAATCTGCCGGGAGTAGATTGTAGATATATCATTAATTAGCTAAGTAAGTAATCATTGCATCCGTTGTCATTGTTTCCGCTATCGTCGTACTAGTTTCCATTGCAGTTTTGCACCACTTCTCATTGTGCCCGTAACCGTTGGACTCGTTCTCATTGTGCCCGTAACCATTGGACTCGTTCTCATTGTGCCCGTAACCATTGGACTCGTTCTCATTGTGCCCGTAACCATTGGACTCGTTCTCATTGTGCCCGTAACCATTGGACTCGTTCTCATTGTGTCCGTAACCATTGGACTCGTTCTCATTGTGCCCGTAACCATTGGACTCGTTCTCATTGTGTCCGTAACCATTGGACTCGTTCTCATTGTGCCCGTAACCATTGGACTCGTTCTCATTGTGCCCGTAACCATTGGACTCGTTCTCATTGTGCCCGTAACCATTGGACTCGTTCTCGTTGTGCCCGCAACCATTGGACTCGTTCTCATTGCACCCGTACCCATTGCACCCGTTCTCGTTGCACCCGTACCCATTACACCCGTTCTCATTGCACCCGTTCTCATTGCACCCGTACCCATTGCACCCGTTCTCGTTGCACCCGTACCCATTACACTAGTTCGCATCGCGCCCGTTCTGACAGCGTCAGCAAAATCTGCTATGCCATATAGACGTCTCAGTACGTCCGCCTATCACCGGCTTTTTCTTTCTCACGTAAACGTTTGTCGAGTTACTCGACGGAGCACTCCGCAGAAACAGCTGCTGGGCGGCAAAGTCAATGCTGACATCGATCGAAAAACAGCGAAAAGGCATTCGTTGTTGCAGATAGTCGCGCGACAGCGGGTTTGTCCGCCGGTCGCTAACTGACTTATGCCCGTGTGTCACGCAGCAATGGGCTGCAGTGGTCCACTGATAGATGGTGACATCGCGTGCTGGCCGTTGCCATATTAAGACTGTTGCACCATGCAGCGTGCTTGATGCATTATATTATAGTGGCGTAAACATGTTTCGCTGCGATATATCGTAGTACTGTTTTTAGTATGCAGTATTTTAGCGTTGAGTAATCCATAGAGGTAGTCTTACTGAAACGCAACAACGAAAGTGGGATGTCAAATGTTGGACGGTATTACGATTATATACACTGGAGGTCGGGGGGGGGTGGAGTAGGGAGGGAGATGGACAGATAGGCATATGGGAAATATGTGAAAGAGAGAGAACGACAGTAAGACATTTTATTTATTTATTTATTTCAATCGCTCCCAACTTACTATGTGATATTATAAACAGTTTGAGGATGTCTTTATGTCCTTGAGCTATCTTCGTCTTTGAGCCATTCCACTGACACGCTTACCTCTAATAAACTTTCACAACTCGTGATTTGTGCGACAAAAAAAACCACTTTAACCAGCACCTCACCAGCTTCCTCCTGAGACTCTCTTTCACACCAACCTCCTCACCAGCTTCCTCCTGAGACTCTCTTTCACACCAACCTCTTCCCTCAGCTCCTCTATTCTTTTCTCTCCCGCATCTCTTCTCACCCAGTTATTCTCGCAAAGAACTGCCTATATTAGAGACAGTCATGACGTACAATCACTCCGTTGTATTTATATGGCTCTTCAATACTCACCCTCCGCATTATCTGCCATCAACCAGTGCTCGTTCTCGGCAATCGATCCTTTGTGCAAACCATCATCGCATGAGCACAATTGGGTTTGTACAGACTACACTAATACTATCTAGTTTTCAGCTACAAACCCTTTGATGTTTGCCTTTTCAGGAAACGGTAATTTCGACTGCATGTTAGTGAGTTTATTACATTTGTGCAGCATCTTGAAGACGTAGTTATGAAGCCTTTGGAATATGTGAGTCGTCAAAGCCTGATTTGATTAAGCTTTTTATATCTCCTCGTTCACACGTATTGGCTAAACTGTAACAAGATTTTCATCCAACGTTACGAGTTCCAAATGGCACGTGCGCTACGCCCCATCTTGTAATAAAATCAGGCCCATTTTGTAATACGTACCAATTTTGTACTAGCAGAAGGCCTTTCTTGTAATAAATCGAGGTAGGTAGGCCCTACCCATTATGTACTAATATACAGCCCATTTTATAATTATGTCAAGTTGTAATAACATGCTGACCGAAAACGTAATAACAATAACGACCCATCAGATTATTTCGAAAAATACGACACGAACACATCGTTGGCGATGGTGGATACAGCTGTAGACAGACCCACCCTCCTAGCTCGACGTGGCCTTTTCAATATCGCTTGTAGTTTTAAAACTCTAATATGCCAACAAACTGACATTACTGCCGCCACTTGTTCTTCAAGGTTGGTGGCGTTGTTGTTGCTCAGTGAGGGACCGTCAACATAAGTCAGTTCCACGATTCCACAGAGGTGTAGAATAATCTGACATGTTCCTCTATGTGAGACGTAGACCGTTAGGATTATCCGTCTGTATCAATATCAAAACCTACTCGTATTCCAAAGAACACCGCAGGCCTAATAAGGCTGTGTTGAATCATTGTCCGCCGCAAACATTGAAAAGCGTCTAGAATTTGCGGCATTTACCGATATCGCTAACGTCGTTGTACTGATAACATGTGGCACACAATAGCAAGGGTAATTATGCTGATATTGTGTTTATGTTCTCATGGTAAACCCCTTTAATAACCAAAACTAGTACATGCAAGTCTGACTCGGCCGCTATACACTTCTTTCGGGCAATTGTTTCGGGTTTCACTTTATATAGGACGCACTAATTTTGGAGCCGTTAAAATTCAGTTTTTTTATGTAAAATGTAAATATGCTCTATTGTCCGTTTCTCACCCTTCATAGGACACCTCTGGGAAAAACGTACACACCAGATAACCCGTGCTTTTCTACACAGAACGTTTACTGAAGTGGTAGTTTCAAAACGCATACAAAGCTGTCAGCAGTAGTAAACATATGAAATCACTTATTTATTAGACATAAATTGTAGATATGCCTACATTTCGGCTACATGGTCGTGACCTTTGTTTTACGAGTGGCGCAATACACCACTTAATGGTCGACTAAACACAAAACACCCTTAATATTCCGCCTTTCAGCGAATATTCCTAGCGGTCTTAATGACATTTTGTAATCGCTCGCGCGACACTGGAAATGGCACATATAAATACAATCCATGCTGGTCACGCGGCAACGATGTTCCAACGTCGTTTATTATTGGCTGCTGACCTTTCCACGACGTTCCGTCTTTGCCTGCGCCGGGGCATATTGGCCGCGTCAGCCTCCATTTTGTCGTTGAATCGGCTCAACACTGAATTATGGGCACCATACACCAATTGAGCACTATGCTTCCTGTGTTGTGAATGTCCTACCTACGATAATAATGGTTCGTGCGTGGAATATAAACCTATTTTGTCGACAAAAACGTGTCGTTGGTTTTCTTAGACAATTAACAGTTGTGACGTCGATCGCTGCTGTCGTTAGCGGTGACAAACGAAAGTGACATTTCCCGTTAATCCGACAGTTGACGAGTACGGTGACGTCACAGTAGCATGTCACGTGATGTCCATGTGCTGATGCATCTGGGGGTCGTTTCAACGGCAAACCATGTCGCTCTTTGAAAGTGCTCTTATGAATCTGATGTATTTAACAGAAACATGTTCCCTCATTCCCATTGACTGCTAGCGTTATAATAATTATTAATAATAATTAAATAATTATATTAACGGGGAGTGTTCAGATGAAATAAATTTTCAATAAGTCCCTTGGTGGTTGGTGAAATATTAGCGCACATATAACTTAACTTATTCGTAATTCCAATGCGTATAGATAGGTGCGTTAAGCCGGGTATACACGCTACGACGCGACGCGACGCGACGCGACGCGACGCGACGCCACTAATTGTTCGACTGTTGTAGCGAGTCGTGCTGCGTCGGACAGCATCGAGTCGTGACGTGTATGCGCTCTTACAACGCCGACACTTGTCGGTTCTGTTGCGTCCGGTCTCGTCATAATTTATCTCGCAGTGTTAAGAATCCGACACAGTCCAACTCGCAACAACAACAGTCTAGTTGCGTCACGTAGGGTGTAGCGTGTACGTTACGTAGGGTGTAGCATGTACGTTACGTGGGGTGTAGCGTGCACGTCACTTTGGCTTCGAGAATACGTTGTTGTTATTTATTCAACAACGAATAAATAAAAATAAAAACCGGAAATACGTCAGCGCGCATTGCAATATTGGACGAAGTGAAATACCTAGACATAGCGACAGTGAAGATTCAACAGAGAATCCTTGCTATTGTTCTGTTAAAACTGGTTTTGGAACTGTTGAATAATCGCATGTTTAATTTTCGTAAAACATTTTTATCCCACCTATATCAAATTATATTTGGGAGAGCCGAGAAAACGTTGCAATGGTCGTTACCACTACAACCCCAAAGTGTGCTGGACAATATACGTACGATTGAGAGACAGCGACAGGTGTCGGATGCGTGGATAACTACGACTCTACTACGGCAACACGTGCCAACACCGAACACAAGGAGTGACGTCGATTCTTGATGACAAAACCAATGGTTCGTGTATTACTAGAGAAGAAGACGAACGGGCGTTGATAAAAGGTCATTTATTAATTTAATGAAACATAACATCACATCAAAGACACTGTATTAGCTAATTGCATAAGCGTAAGTAGTTTGGTGAAGAAGCATTTATCGATTTCGTCTACAACGAATAAATTAAATTCTCAGTGAAGAATGTGTCCGTGGTTGCCAACAACAATGCAGTCAACAATGGATATCCCAGCACCCACCCGGTCTGCGATACATATAAACCATACCGATAGTAAACCGGCAATTAAAATTACAATAATGCCTTGAGCGTGTCTATATTGATTTATAATCATACTGTAAATACCAACGATCATTGATACCACACTTCCAGTCTCGCGTGTCATAAATCTTATGCTGATAGTTGTTGAACACGTACGACCCCCGTTATAATGGCTACCTGCCCAACGTTTCCTAGCGTATGAATGCCTTTGTGTACAGCTGCTCAGTAAGCCCCTTGGGCACGAGCAATCGATACGTCTCTACTCGAGGCTCGTTATCACGACAAAACTAATCGAGTCTCGCTGCGACAAACTCGATCTCTGTCGAGTCCATTATTGTGTGCGAAAAACCAGGTTGTCTGGCCAGCGCGAGTATTGAATATTGGAGTTGTTGCCCGTGTTGTTGCCAGAGTAACAATGGGCAGCCACTTTGAATGTGTGCGCTTGATAGCAGATATGTTATCAACGATCCATGAACTCGGCGTTTTACGTTCACGGTATAAAGCCGAGGGGCGCTGATTACTCCTTGTTAACGTGGCACTTCAAAAATAACTGAATATGTCGCAATTGGGCCCAAAGTTTGGCTTAAATTTTGTGATATTTTTTCTCCATATTTTACAGTCGCGCAGCTACACGGTAGCATAGGTAACTAGGCTTGTCCATCCTTGAGAGATCCCAGATACGCCACTAAAAATAAAATTACCGCAAACAGGATAGGTGATATTAATTATGTTTATCGACAGGGTGCGCAGTGCGATCTTGTATGTACACAGATATTGGAGGTTAAATAGCGTACATGTGTCACTGTAAATGACACAGAAATATTGCTTGGACGCGACTAATCACCAATCTGACGGAAGTAGAAAGGGCCGGGTTGTTTGATCCGAGTATGGCAGATTTACCTTTCCTTGACTACCCCGGATACAAATTGCTCATTAAACCTTAGTCTCCAGGATTTGTTCCACTGGATGATTGACAGCAAATTTAAGTTAAATGCAAATAAAACTGAGGTTCGTATTATTGCCTCACAAGAACAGTGAGGTAAACTTGAGTGTTTTTTCCCGACACATGCTAAGCCAGAATTTCACGCCGGCCGTCTCAGCACGGAATTTAGGAAACACCTTTGATACTAATTAAAATTTTTCACAGCATATTTCACAAACTTGTCGCTGCTGCTTTTATCATATTCGTGACCTTTGTCGTAGTCACCGTGACCTTGTCGTAGTCACAGGTATTTGTATTTTGCTGTCGCCAAAACTATTGAAACTGCTCTTGTTAGCAGTCGACTTGACCATTGTAATTCCCTTTATCATAATATTTCTCTCAAGGATTGAAACTTCAACGTGTGCAAAATTGTTTGGCAAAGGTCTCCTCGTTTCTCGCTCTCAGTGCCACTTCTTAAATCATTGCATTGGCTCCCTGACGCATTATTTTTAAGATCTTTACAATTACCTACCAAGCACTTTCATCCAAGCAACCAGCATATTTACATTCACTGCTCACTCCTGCAAGACAGCCTAGACAGCTTCAAACGTCTAATTCTAATCTACTTTTTGTTCCCAGTGTTAAGACAAATGTTAGAACTAGAGCTTTTTCAGCTGCTGCACCGACTCTGTGGAACTCACTCCCTGTTAGTGTTAAGTCTGTAGGAAATATAGCAACATTTTGCCGTAAACTAAAAACCCACCTGTTTAAATTTGCTTATCCTCCATAGCTCCCCAGCGTGCAAACTCAACTGTTTACATTTGGAACTATTTATCGATTATGAACTGCTTAACCCCTTTTGTTTTGGTGCGCTCCTTGGGTCTCCCGAGGATTTTAGCGCAATAGAAGTATTTTGTATAGTATATTGTTATTATGTATTGAGTTGTATAACGCCCGTTACTTCACGTAATGCTGCGGTGTGGAGAAAGAGGCCTAGTAGGAATCCGTGTCGTTCGTTATATGTTGCTGCCGCCGCCGCCGCCGCCGCCGCCGCCGCCGCCGCCTCCCGAAGAAAATCCAGTTTGTGACTGACATAAATGTCACAGGTCTAACAAATTCCACGTCCGTTTTCAAACTATAATTTATCGCGTACAGCCTCGCTTTAAAACCACCGCCAACTGATTTGTCCCCCGCGAGAACGCTACATGGAAAGGAGATTAACCCGGAGCCCGCCGAGTAACAGCGCGCCACTGCGCCCACCAACAGAGCTGGTTTTGAAGGCGTTCCCAGCCGGAGCTCGGGTCGCCTGCACGGAATATCGCAGAGTCGTCGTTTGACATTATCGACAAATCTGCCTTGTCGGCTGCCTGCGATAAAGGCAAGATCGATAAGCGAGTTTCGCACAAGGTGGCTACATAACTGTAAGTTTGGTCAATTGGTGCACGACAACGGTGCCAAGACGCCGCCAATGCGATACAAATGTTGTCACTCGAATCAACGGAATGGCGTACAACATTGTTGGCGGTGAGTTTGAAGCAATGTGGTACGCCATACTATCGGCGTTTTCTAATAATGGTGCTCCAATTGCGAGTACTTTTGAAAATAGGTCGCAACTAAGAACGACAGACAAAGCGTTCAAGAAAAATCTTTCGACCCCCTCCACACGCGTCCCACCTCCGGTCTTCTCACTCACATTTCAAATTTTCAAACCCATATCCCCTAACCATGGATTCCCCACTACACGGACGGACGGACGGACGGACGGACGGACGGACGGACGGACGGACGGACGGACGGACGGACGGACGGACGGACGGACGGACGGACGGACGGACGGACGGACGGACGGAAGGACGGACGGACGGACGCACGGACGGACGCACGGACGCACGGACGCACGGACGGACGGACGGACGGACGGACGGACGGACGGACGGACGGACGGACGGACGGACGGACGGACGGACGGACGGACGGAAGGACGGACGGACGGACGGAAGGACGGACGGGCGGAAGAACAAAAAAGAGAAAATGACAATGTCAACATTTCTTTAAAAGCTCTTTTATCCATCAAACGCGTCATCCGAAATAACCACCGATGACGCGCATGCATTATTAACAGATTAACTGGGTTTTATCTCCAGGGCCATCGGCTGGCAACTGCGGCGAATCGATAGGTTCTGCCTGCCAAAGAGATGGATTGGAATGCTGCCACATTGTGTAGCGATGTAGAGCGTCAAGGCAATATTCACATGCAGTAGTTTTCCGTCGATTGTCACCGCCGGTTTATTGCCTAATCTACTGCGAGTCTACGCGCGTTTTATTAGTGTCTCGGTCGTGAAACTTGCGTTCATTTGTTATTTGACAATAACGCCGTTCAGCGTTGAGCACCTAATTAGGCTTTCTGAAAGTTGCGCCTGCTCGCTTGGAGGATTATTTCATACTGCAATACAATTCGCCACAGGGCAATATAGCTCTTCTGTTAACAGAGATAGGGTGCCAAGCACTTCCGGTCATGGGCACATGGGTAGTAAGGGGATAAATCAGGCACCATCGGTGTATGCCACATACGAAACCGATGCCAGGTTTATTGACAGAGACAATATGCATTTTAAGAACTGCAATGCGATAGACCAAAGATTACCTATGTGGAAGTTCAGGACCACTATCATACGTTAAGTCGACTAACTCGAAACTCGACTATATAAAGAAGAACCTCTCCGTTATACATTCGAGTGACGATGTGCCGGTGACAGTGTTGCTTGTAACACAATCCACTTTGGGTTAATTTGCCGCGGCTGTGTTTTAACCGCGACACTCTTCTACGTCATCAACGCTGCACAAGCGACAGCGAGTAGATCAGGTCGGCTTGTGGCATCTATAATTTGACTGAGCGGAGCCGGGCCGCTTCACTTTGCATGTGTCAACAGGCGTTATGCATAGTATTAAACGTAATATAGTAAGTGATGCAGTAGTTTGCAGCTTGGTGGATTACGTAGCAGAATTGATAAAGTGAAGCGTATTTGAAAATGAACATTGCTGATTTATCAACCCACAAAATAATTAACTGTTTAAACATCAAACAATTTATAAACAGTTGCATTCTTGTGTTTCGGATTTCTCCAAATTAATCAATGTATTTGTACCTCTTAATTTATAATAATCACCGTGGTGTGATTCAGTCTTGTCATTTAAAATAGATATACAGCCAAACCTGTCTTACGCGACCGCTAAATGCAGATCGTAAAGTGGCCTCTTAATACAGGTGGTCTCTTATTAAAGGTTGTATCTTGGTACAGGTAATACTGTGGTCTTTAATGACAGGTGATCTCTTAATGAAGGTGGTTGCTTGAGCAGGAGTTACTGTAATATAAAGGTAACTAAAGTATCAAGTTCCATAACTGAAACGTCACCATTTAAAAAAAAATTATTAGATTGTTATGTCAGTGTTTTTATTCTAAATATAGTACGTTTTATTTATATTGATGTGCAGCCATAGCTACATTTCATCCAGGTTGAGACCGGTGTAGCTTCAAGAGTCGTCAGACAAACACGTCGTCCACTGTCGCTGTCTCTGGTCGTCTACCGTCCGCACGTGACAAATCGTTCCTGTAGCCTCGCTCCCACGCAAATGTATGCTATCTGTCAGTGAAGGGCGGGTGCCTAGCCATGTTAATATAACGGTAGCTGGAATATTAAAATAACACAGACACATTAAATACGCTCTCTTGCGGCGAATTTCGGCGGAATGGCGCCACCCGCAAGGCTCATGGACAGATCAGAGATTAGCTGACCTAATTCTGAAAAAGGCCGCTCACAAGAAAGATTGACTCCGCTGAAAGTGGAGATGACGCATGTTAGCAACGACACATAATAAAGAAAGGAAGCGTTGGTTTTTATTAAAAGCATCGGCCTGAGAAAAAATATTAAACGTTAAAAAAGAAGTCGATCACCACTGGCGTTAAATGGGTGCATGCTTTGTGCAGACGACATTTTATACTGGACTTTGGAAGGTAACATGCCTGTAAACTCATAATGACGCCAGCGTTACAAAACACGCGTTGGTGTTGTGTTTTTTTGGTGTGAATTACATAACTTGATTTTCCAAGCTCAAATAGGGTTTGTTTTATTGTGGGATGAAGTTAATTTCAGTTAAATTTAATGGATATATGCTTTAGATTAATTAATATGGAGAATGTGCGACTTAAAATTGGATGTAATTTAATTAATTATCTGTATTAAGTTAATTGCCCCCTGATCGCCTAATGTATGTAACTGTTGTTGTTGGAGACGACTGTGTATGCTGTAGTGAGGTAATCCAATGTACGGCTTATAGAACGGGCTTCTTACTTCTATACGACGTAGTGAGGTAATTAAATGTACGGCTTATAGGACGGGCTTCCTACTTCTATATGACGTAGTGAGGTAATCCAATGTACGGCTTATAGGACGGGCTTCTTACTTCTATATGACGTAGTGGGGTAATCCAATGTACGGCTTATAGGACGGGCATCTTACTTCTATATGGCGTAGTGAGGTAATCCAATGTACGGCTTATAGGACGGGCTTCTTACTTCTATATGACGTAGTGAGGTAATTCAATGTACGAATTATAGGACGGGCTTCTTACTTCTATATGACGTATTGAGGTAATTCAATGTACGGCTTATAGGACGGGCTTCTTACTTCTCATATATTTCCATGACACAAGCCAGGAGCCTCGTACACAATTATGAAATGTTGTTGACAAATTCCTACGAGATCGTTTCCGCGGCATCAGCGTCACGCCGCCATTTGCTGACGTCAGTTTCCTGTTGTTTAGTTCATGTTCACTGGTGCATTGTGGTCCATCCACAATAAGTTGCTCTTTATCGTGTGGTGTGACAAATGATTGGTGTGAACGACTACTCTCGGGGTCCCGTTGGTACAGCGACTACTGTCGGGGTCCCGTTGGTACAGCGACTACTGTCGGGGTCCCGTTGGTACAACGACTACTGTCGGATTCCCATTGGTACAGCGACTGCTGTCGGGGTCCCGTTGGTACAGCGACTACTGTCGGGGTCCCGTTGGTACAACGACTACTGTCGGGGTCCCGTTGGTACAGCGACTACTGTCGGGGTCCCGTTGGTACAGCGACTGCTGTCGGGATCCCGTTGGTAGAACGACTACTGTCGGGGTCTCGTTGATAAAGTGACCACTGCCGGTTTCACATCTAATAAGTACTCCTATATGATATATAACACCAGGTCGTTATTATCTAGATAATAATTACCCCCATGGTCATCATTACGTAGGTAATAATGACCCCCGCCATATAAGTATGACCTCCTTGGATGTCGTAATTACCGGAAGCAACAATGACTAAAGTGTGCAATGCCTGGAAAGAGTTTTATAGTTTTTCTTCTGTGCCGTGCCTGGCGACGTTGGCGATCACCACATAATTGCATTAAAACACGTTTTAATTTGAGTGAAACTTTGAATTTTTATTCTACCAAATAGCTGATTCTATCAGCGATTATATTACGCGGATTCAACTGTAATTTAATAAGACAAATTGTTACAAATAAAACCGCTAAAATGACAAACAAATTCTCATTGAAACAACAAGCATATGAACTGGCATTCCTGTCTCAAATGCAGACCTCACCAAACCATTTAGCAAGATTGCCATCCAAGGCAAAGGTCCAGATGACAAGTGGCCCAGATGGCAAGTGGACAAGGAAGCCATTGGCTTGTCGAGAGTCCAACATGTTTTCATCTATGCGTAACCTTATTTTTTTTAATATTCACGCTGCTGATATACACAGTATGTAGATAATGAAGCCATTCATTTATTGTCCTATGTAAGAACGGGTAGTTCCTGATATCTAATCTACACTGATACTTTACTAATGTTACCTAATTCTAGTATATTTCTTGAATGAGAAAACAGTATTTCTATCAATATATTCATACGCATTCAATATCTTAAACACTTCAATCTGATATCTTCTTAACCTCCTTGTCTCTAGAGTTGTTAAACCACATTCTTTTAGGCGTTCTTCATAACTAAGATCTCTCTATTTTAGTTGCTCTCCTCTGTATTTGTTCAAGCGTATATATAACCTTATTGCGATGTGGTATCCAAGTTTGTATACAATATTCTAAATGAAGTCTAACTATTGCTTTATACAGAGGTATAATTACCTTTTTTCCTTGTATGTTATATTTATCCTAATCAACCCAAGATTTTGATTACTCTTTGAAGCTACAAAACACAGTGATCTGAAACTTTCATATCAGCGCGCATTGTTACTCCTAAATCATGTTCATTTACATTAGTACCTAGAACAGTATTTTATAGTTTACATCCAAATTCCCGTGTCCAGTGTGTAAGTATTTACATTTCTCATAATTTAATAATAGATGCCCTTTTCAGACATTTAACTAATTTGTCCATATCGTTTTGTAAATGTTGCTTATCGCCATCATTGTTAACCGTTCTAAACACTTTTGTGTCATCCGTAAATTTCAATGCCAGAAAGTGACTGCGACGTCGCAGTTAGGTGCGGTCTCGACCTGTATATTTCTGTCGCATGTGTCACAAATAAGTAGTCGGTGTAACAAAAAACAATGAAGACAATGAAGATAAACTACTGCGGAGGTGATGTATTTTCTCATGGAAGTAATTGCACGTCATTTCTGCGCAGAGGTTATAGTCTTTGACAAAGGAAGATAGTTTTGTAGTGCGTTGAACGATGTATTATGTGAGCCTTAACTTCGACCACCGGGTTTGTAGCCCGTACCACCCCCAGACCTACCCTCGACCACCGGGTTTGTAGCCCGTACCACCCCCCAGACCAACCCTCGACCACCGGGTTTGTAGCCCGTACCACCCCCAGACCAACCCTCGACCACCGGGTTTGTAACCCGTACCACACCCAGACCAACCCTCGACCACCGGGTTTGTAGACCGTACCACCCCCCAGACCAACCCTCGACCACCGGGTTTGTAGCCCGTACCACCCCCCAGACCAACCCTCGACCACCGGGTTTGTAACCCGTACCACCCCCAGACCAACCCTTGACCACCGGGTTTGTAGCCCGTACCACCCCCCAGACCAACCCTCGACCACCGGGTTTGTAACCCGTACCACCCCCAGACCAACCCTCGACCACCGGGTTTGTAGCCCGTACCACCCCCCAGACCAACCCTCGACCACCGAGTTTGTAGCCCGTACCACCCCCAGACCAACCCTCGACCACCGGGTTTGTAGCCCGTACCACCCCCCAGACCAATCCTCAACCACCGGGTTTGTAGCCCGTACCACCCCCCAGACCAACCCTCGACCACCGGGTTTGTAACCCGTACCACCCCAGACCAATCCTCAACCACCGGGTTTGTAGCCCGTACCACCCCCGGACCAACCCTCGACCACCGGGTTTGTAGCCCGTACCACCCCCAGACCAAACCTCGACCACCGGATTTATAACCCGTACCACCCCCAGACCAACCCTCGACCAACGGGTTTGTATTCCGTACCACCCCCAGACCAACCCTCGACCACCGGTTTGGAGCCCGTACCACCCCCAGACCAACCCTCGACCACCGGTTTGGAGCCCGTACCACCCCCAGACCAACCCTCGACCACCGGGTTTGTAGCCCGTACCACCCCCAGACCAACCCTCGACCACCGGTTTCGAGCCCGTACCACTCCCAAGCCAATCGACTGACTGGACGGTATAACCAACCGTTGTGCAATATTCTTGTCAAATTTGTAAACGCGTCCCACAACAACTGGAACAAGTTCCTTAAAGAGGCGATGTTCGTATACCACACCTCAGTCCAAGCCTCGACAAAGTGCTCGCCGTTTGAACTGCTGTATCGGTGAAAGCCAAGGCTTCCCATAGATCTCGACTTACCCACCGGCGCGGAGACGTCTGAGGGACGGCGAAGATGGAAACGAGGAGTCTCTATACAAAAGGATGTTAACATTCGAACAGCTTCACGATAAGCTGCACACTGCAAACTGTAACTTTAGCAAGGCCCAAACAAAACAGAACAGGCAGTACGACCGTAAACATCTCCATTGTACAATGTTGTTGATCCAGTTTTATTAAAGAAAACTGTTGACGTGAAACTCGCCACAGCGAGAAGTTGGACGTGCGTTGGACTTGGACTGTCGCGCATCTTGGAGAAAATGGGAACTGCAACTAAATGGTGTGAAACGCAGGGCAAACACCAAACAAACTAAGCCGTTCGTCAGCAGGAAGCGTCAGTTGTCTGAATGTGACAGCGAGGTGAGGGGTGCACAAGGTGAAGCCATCAGTGAAGCGGCAGCTGAATCATCTGCAACCTCTAAGATTGGCGTGGATGATTATAATCTTGAAGATGGGGATCTCCAGATAACTGGCTTCGTGAAACATGCCGAGTCTAATGATTATAAACCTCCGTGCACTGAGTGGCAGCAGGAAACATGCCGAGTCCATGGACTATAAACCTCCGTGCACTGAGTGGCAGCAGGAAACATGCCGAGTCTATGGACTATAAACCTCCGTGCACTGAGTGGCAGCATGAAACATACTGAGTCTATGGACTATAAACCTCCGTGCACTCAGTGGCAGCAGGAAACATGCCGAGTCCATGGACTATAAACCTCCGTGTACCGAGTGGCAGCAGGAAACTTGTAGTCAACTGAATTTGAAACTAAAGCGCAAAATGGTATTGTCCACTTTCAGCAACCTCGGGCTGTCACCATCGACCATAACCTCGGGCTGTCACCATCGACCATATCTCGGGCTGTCACCATCGACCATAACCTCGGGCTGTCACCGTCGACCATAACTTCGGGCTGTCACCATCGACCATAACCTCGGGCTGTCACCATCGACCATAACCTCGGGCTGTCACGGTCGACCATAACCTCGGGCTGTCACCATCGACCATAACCTCGGGCTGTCACCGTCGACCATAACCTCGGGCTGTCACCGTCGACCATAACCTCGGGCTGTCACCATCGACCATAACCTCGGGCTGTCACGGTCGACCATAACCTCGGGCTGTCACCATCGACCATAACCTCGGGCTGTCACCGTCGACCATAACCTCGGGCTGTCACCATCGACCATAACCTCGGGCTGTCACCGTCGACCATAACCTCGGGCTGTCACCATCGACCATAACCTCGGGCTGTCACCGTCGACCATAACCTCGGGCTGTCACCATCGACCATAACCTCGGGCTGTCACCATCGACCATAACCCAGTAAAACCCACACGTATGCGATGCGAGACTATGAAAACTGTTTCTTCAGAACAGTCAGTTATATCATCACATGTGATCAGGAAGAGCACGTAAGTGTCCGTGTTTCTAATGTGCAGTACATGCGAGAGAATCCAGGAGTGTTCACTGGTGTACTGAAGGACTCGGAGACAATGGAACAATACAAAACTTATTGTTTTCCTGATTTTGGATATATTGTTTCACATTGTTCATACACATTGTTCATACACATTGTTCATACACATTGCGCAGAAAGTCGCAGCTTGAACATAATAATAGAGCCAAAACTACATACCTGTAATTTGAAACATATATAATTGATTTTAATGACTAAATTAAAAAGGCTATCTGTTTTTGCTAATTGGAGTTTACTTATATTTAATGTCACTTCACCCCCTGAAATTAAAGTCATTATTTAATGTCACTTCACCCCCCTGAAATTAAAGTCATTTGACTCCCATGAAAACTAGCGCGCACACTTTCAAGTCAAACAAACACACACATACACACACACACACACACACACACACACACACACACACACACACACACACACACACACACACACACACACACACACACACACACACACACACACACACACACACACACACACACACACACACACACAACCACACACACACACACACAAACGCACGTACGCACGCACGCACGCACGCACGCACACACACACTCTCTCTCACACATACACTCACATACTCACTCACTCATTCACACACACACAAACACACACAAACACACAAACACACACGCACACACGCACCCACACACACACACACATATATATATATATATATATATATATATATATATATATATATATATACACACACACACATATATATATATATATATACCGGTGTTCCGTTGGTACAGCGACCACTGTCTGGGTGCCGCTGGTACAGCGACCACTGTCGGGGATCTGTTGGTACAGCGACCACTGCCCGGGTACCGTTGGTACAGCGACCACTGTCGGTGTACCGTTGGTGCAGCGACCACTGCCGGGGTACGGCTGGTACAGCGACCACTGCCGGGGTACCGTTGGTGCAGCGACCACTGCCGGGGATCTGTCTGGGTTCCGTTGGTACAGTGAATAATAGTTTCAGCACGAACGATATGCATACTCTTTATAACCGAGTGTTTAATATAGAGTGACGTAATCGAAAGGCGCTGTGATTAGTATATACTGACACTTCAGTCCGGTGTGTCAGACTCTGTGCCCCTCGACACTCAACACACCTGTCCACCGGGTTAACAATGCAGCGTAACGTGAATTCATTCTTATGAGAATCACGAACACCACCTTATATTCCGACGCATTTTATGACTTGTGCCGCATTTATTAAAATAACCTAACAATTGTTTTGTCTGCTGCCAAAGTGTGTGAAGCATATCCACTTGATTGTTTCGGTTTAGCCTGATCGCATGCGGTTGGAAACACGTATAGCTGTTCTATACTTCGTCTCGGCTACCTCGGTATGCTTCGTGTCTTTTCCCAATCAAGTTAGTATTCTGTATCTATTATCATAGATGGCAGTTCTACTAAAAAAAAAGTTGTGTGTGTTTTGAGAAAATGTGCGGCTCCATCAAAAACAGTTCGCACTACCTTGAAAAAAAGGTGATGATATTATTAATTATCAACACAATTTACAAGATTTGCGTCAACATCGGGCGTGGTGGGTAATTAGAGCAATTGAGCTACGACTAGCAATATATAAATGTCTTAGAGGAAAGTAAGATTAATAGCAGTCTTGTTTATGTATTTTTGCACTCGCAGTAAAACGTATAAATCTGCAGGACAAAGTGCAACGAAATCAGCAGGATTATCTCAGAGTTAGAGCTAGTTAGTAAGAATATACGTGAGTTAGAGCTAGTTAGTAGGACTGTCCGTGACTTAGAGTTAGTCAGTAGGACTGTCCATGACTTAGAAGTAGTATGTAGGACTGTCCGTGACTTAGCGTTAGTCGGTAGAACTGTGTTTGTTGTGCCTTGAGCCGGAGAGTTCCGTCTGGTTGTCCCTGCCGCCATTGCAGCCATGCCGTCAATCCAACTCGTAGTTTCCACACAGCTGTAGCAAATAACAGTTTTGTTTTGCATAAATTGCAAGAGAGCAACCTTGTAAAAATGTGTTCCCAAGTTCACTGCGTAACGCAACAAGAGAGGGAAGCGATGTTGTCGCCAAGCTTGCCTGGACACGCATCGTTAAGCCGGAGTCGCTATCAAACATTCGGTCTGTCCCGGCTAAGTCGTATAACTTGTGACATCCGGTGAAATCAGCTTCACAAAAAGCGTAGTAGTGTCAACACAGTTCACACCTGGCCATCAACACTAATCCTGGTCAGCTGTGTTGATGCGATTTATGGCTTAGAAGCGTTGCTTTTATTATGTGTGCAAGTGAATTCTTCCCGCTTGGGGTGTCACGAGATACCCCCAGCGGGCAGGTTATGTTCGGGCTGGTTGCTTAGTAGCAGCCCTTGGACTCCACCGGTGCGATAAGGACATGGAAAGCATAGCAACTTTTTTTGTGCTGTTGCTAGTAACATAGTTAGAGAGCAAACGACATCCGTGATTATTGGGCACGCGCAATTAAACGTTTGGTTAACTTTACGTTTGTTTTTGAACCTGAAGTCATAACGCGAGTGCGGACATAATGTTCCCTGGAATCAGAAGTGAGATAACGTCAAATGGTGTCAGAAGTGGTATAGCGTTGCTGGTGGAGATTCCCGAACTGGTCAACCTGTATATATATATATATATATATATATATATATATATATATATATATATATATATATATATATATATATATATATATATATATATATATATATATATATATATATATATATATATATATATATATATATATATATATATATATATATATATATATATATATGCGTTTGTGTATCCCCAGATATACTGACCTCCCAGTACGCGTTTCTGGCAATATCGTGCATGGTTCAGTTATTTACGATACAAATCTTTATCGTCAGCGCCGATCCCTTATGTTATACAAAAGATGCACATTTGTTTGAAATGTTAAAACAAATATTAGAATTCACATAAAAGTCATTGAGAGATTAAGAGACACCGACCAGTCATCCAGTGAGTATGGTCGTTAATAATATTTGCAACGTGTCAATAAAATGACACGTTGCAATTTCAGAAACGGCCACGGACAAGCGACTGTGCGTAATTTGAAATGTGATCACACGCCAAACATTCGGGAAGAGTCCGGCGAAAATATCGGGTCACTTTGCGCTATGGTACACTGTGGTACACGCTATGGTACACTGTTGTGATTGTACTAATGTTGGATGTTTGGGATCACTGAATATGTATGACTATGCTGTGTTGTAATTTTTTCAATCCACGATTTAGAATACGTGTATTCAGTTCAGTTCACTGTGCCACTTACAATTCACGAGTCATCCTCGTTGACCAGCGACGATTGATTGAATTTATTCAGTACAGTTTTATACACGAATAACCGTAAACGGTATGATATATAACATAGCTCCAATGACGATACATAAAAACACACACGTATTTCCAACGTGGTCCTCAATAATATATTATCACCTATGGTGGATTCATCTAAGCAAACGGGGGACTAAACGTTCTCCTAATTGGGGAGCGGTTGTCAAATGGTTAGAGCACCCTCCTGTCGATCGAGATCAATTTCGTTCACCCCAAATTGCCTGTGTCTTTCGGAAGAGACACCAATAGTCGTTGTTTTTTCTCTATGTGGTGTCTATGCTATGGAAAATAAAATATCTCATGCAGGAAATGGAAAACACATGTCGTTGATTCATTGATTTAAATAAACCACTCCTATCTTAGCCGTGAACAGGGCTGTTTTAAGTTAAATGTCCTAAGCCAGAAGCCATATACCAAAATATGTATTTCTCTCGTTGACACCCGGCGCGGTCGCACAAGCAGCAATGTCTGCTAGTGAGTTGGCGCGGTGGATCAATGGCTTGGTGGTCGCCTAGGGACCAGGAGCTACTTGGTGGTCGCCTAGGGACCAGGAACTACTTGGTGGTCGCCTAGGGACCAGGAACTACTTGGTGGTCGCCTAGGGACCAGGAACTACTTGGTGGTCGCCTAGGGACCAGGAACTACTTGGTGGTCGCCTAGGGACCAGGAGCTACTTGGTGGTCGCCTAGGGACCAGGAGCTACTTGGTGGTCGCCTAGGGACCAGGAGTTACTTGGTGGTCGCCTAGGGACCAGGAGCTACTTGGTGGTCGCCTAGGGACCAGGAACTACTTGGTGGTCGCCTAGGGTCCAGGAGCTACTTGGTGGTCGCCTAGGGACCAGGAGCTACTTGGTGGTCACCTAGGGACCAGGAACTACTGGGGTCGAACGCCAGAGGACAACTCAGTCGTTCGTTAAAAGCGGGCACAATTTGCCGAGTCGCCCAACACATGACCTATGGGAAGGAAGTTGGACGTACATTGTAGGACCTTCGGATGAGATACTAAACGTTGTACGCACCTTCTAACTGGTGCCTATGCCAGGGGAAATAACATATCACATACACGGGGTAAACATGTAACAAGTTGTTGACCCGCTAACTCCAACCTACCAATGATGCGAACTATGTAAGCACCCTCAACCTGATTAAATTAACGTGGCAGGAAGAAGAAGATCTAGAATACAAAACGTTATGAGAAATCAACGAGCGGTTCGCGTGGACAGTTTGTTTGATGTCGTCCTACCAACACACCGCCGCTGCTGCCTTCCCCGTTGTCGCTGCCGTCCGCGGTGAGGCTGGCACCGACATACGTCGTCCATTTTATTATCCCTTCTTCTTCGTCACTGCCGTCCACCACCCGTCTTCACTTCCCCTGTCCCTTCCTCTCTACTCCCCTCCCACTCCCCTCCCACTCCCTTCCCACTCTCCTCCCACTCCCCTCCCACTCCCCTCCCACTCCCCTCCCACTCCCCTCCCACTCCCCTCCCACTCTCCTCCCACTCCCCTCCCACTCCCCTCCCACTCTCCTCCCACTCCCCTCCCACTCCCCTCCCACTCCTGCCAATAATCTCTCCACGCAGTCCTCCTATCTCAGTTTCGATCTTCCTCTTCTCTTTCCACACTCTAAGCACACTCGCTCTCTTCGCCAACCGTCCCCTCCCATTCTTCCCACGTGTCCAGCCCACTTTATCCGGCGCCCCACCAGCTACTTCCCGTGAAGACATCGGTGCCTGGACGCATTTTTTCGTCTGGTTGATATCAGACATAACGCTATTTGAAATAATCGCGACATGCAGCCACGAGGTGATGCCACTGGTGGCAATGACGTGCCGTAGGTTTGACCCGACCCGTCTCTGTGGATCAGCGCCATGAGCCGGGAGCGTTGTGGCAGGTGCTGGCAGATGTACGCCGGGCAGCTGCACGTATCGGCATACATAATCCACACGGAGCGTAAGTCACGCCAACTCTTTGTTCGCCACGGTTTTGCTATACACTCATGCAATATCCAGGGATCGATTATGTTTACCCAGCGCGCACTGCTTCAGAGTCTGTTAAACGCCGTCACGTAGCGCGCGCATTGATACACTGCGAGCGAAGACGCGTGACTGCGTTGGCGCCTTGTGTGAACTGGCATGACGCTCTCGGAACAATTGAGGTACTCATGCGGAACTTTCTTTGCACAAACTATAAAAGATCGTGACAATATAATTTTTACCAGAACTCGTTTGTATTTCCTTCTGTTGATAAGTGTTTAATTATCGGACACCTACCTGTGTAATAACGGATTTAGTACTAATTTTGCATCCACAAAACGTTTCATTAGCCTAACCTTTACGGAGATGAGTAACGCACACGCACGCACGCACGCACACACGCACGTACGTACGTACGCACGCACGCACTCATAATACGCGAGTATGCTGGTATCGTGTTTATATGTAATACAATGGTAAGGGTGTCAGTGACAGGGTCAGTACCGGGAGGGGGGTAGGGGGCAGTGCCAGGGGGTCAGTATTGGGGGTCAGTGCCTGGGGTTCCCTGACGTGGGTCATCGCCGGAGGGTATATAACGAAGGGGGAGGGTCAGTGCCAGTGGGTCAGAATCGGTGTCAGTGCCAGGGGGTCAGTATTGGGGGTCACTGCCTGGGGGTCCCTGACGTGGGTCATCGCCGGAGGGTATATAACCAAGGGGGGCAGTGCCAGTGGGTCAGTATCGGTGTCAGTGCCAGGAGGGTCAGTATTGGGGGTCACTGCGTGGGGGTCCCTGACGTGGGTCATCGCCGGAGGGTTATAACCAACCCAGCACCGATTGGGTTGTTCACGATGTGTCATAGTGACCTATACGATGTGTCATAGTGACCTATACGATGTGTCATAGTGACCTATACGATGTGTCATAGTAACCTATACGATGTGTCATAGTGACCTATACGATGTGTCATAGTGACCATTACGATGTGTCATAGTGACATATACGATGTGTCATAGTGACCTATACTATGTGTCATAGTGACCTATATGATGTGTCATAGTGATCTATACGATGTGTCATAGTGACCTATACGATGTATCATAGTGACCTATACGATGTGTCATAATAACCTATACGATGTGTCATAGTGACCTATACGATGTGTCATAGTAACCTATACGATGTGTCATAATGACCTATACGATGTGTCATAGTGACCTATACGATGTGTCATAGTAACCTATACGATGTGTCATAGTGACCTATACGATGTGTCATAGTAACCTATACGATATGTCATAGTGACCTATGCGATGTGTCATAGTGACCTATACGATGTGTCATAGTGACCTATACGATGTGTCATAGTAACCTATACGATGTGTCATAGCGACCTATACGATGTGTCATAGTGACATATACGATGTGTCATAGTGACATGTACGATGTGTCACAGTGACCTATACGATGTGTCATAGTGACCTATACAATGTGTCATAGTGACCTATAACGCTATTTGTGCGTGTGACTTATTGACGATCCATTACGTAACGAAACTTTACGTTCTAATGCATGTGATGTAATCTTCACGAATAGTTTCCTTGGCAATGAAGAGGTTATTAAGTTATTCATTGGTTCACGCCGCGAGCAGTTTAATCAGCCTGCATTACGTCAGTGGAACTGTTTGCGGGGTCGTGGGGCGTCTGGTGCGCAGAACCGGCAGTCGTGACGTGTCAGTTTCCAAACAACTGACACTGGTGTGTCACTATCATAAAGTTAAATCATTATTGGATAACTAAAGTGTATCGCCGAACAATATTTATGGTGAAAATCCCGGTATGTTTGTACTGTCGCACTTACAGACGTATAAACAGTGTCTATGCATAACAACGGAAGTATAAAATATAATGCTTATTTGTTATTTGTTCGTTTTCTTTATAAACGTAAAAAAACACGAGATTACTTTCAAGCTTAATCAATACCATTAAAAATAATAATAATAATAATTATTATTATGTTCACGGTTATATTAAACGACGATATCACTCCACATTAATGATCAATACTATTTATTCCCGTATTTGCGTCCCCAACTGCCGACCGTTACAAGCGTTGGGGTTAGACCACTGTTACGCTACATCACAATAAGGTCATTCTCGGCGGCAATTGGTGGGGAGCGGGTTTTACATTGTTAATGTGGACCACGAGACTAGGTAATATGAAGAACATAATAATTTAAAAGAATTGTTTTCAGGAAATACCTGACTGGTGTTGCGCCCAACGTGAAATGGTTACATTTAACAGCGAGGCCAATAGGAAGAAATAGTGGTGTTGACGGCGTCAACGCGACATGACCAGTGTCGTCGCGATAGATACGACAGTTTGATTGATCCCTGGACGCGATTACCATACCGAGATTGCCACCTGCACGGCCCAGTAGCCACGGTACTCGCTAGCGAGATTGACTCGCGTCAGCCGTCCACGTATCGCGTATATGGGCCGTCAACGCACATTAATGTAATGTAGTAATGATGTTTACAACGTGGCTTAAATGTATGTGTGTGCAAGTGCGTGCACACGCACGCACGCATGCACGTACACACACACATTCAACATACATACATACATAGATACATACGTACACATCATATAAGTTCATCTACATGCATATACATGCATGCAGTCGTACATACATGCATACATTCACACACGCACACATGCACGCACGCGCGCACACATACATAAATATAGGAGCTTTATGTTCTGGAGAACCAATCAAAGCACTTTGCACTTCACTCCAGGCAGAATGGTCGCTCGAACACTAACTCACCTTCGGCGAGAAAAATTAATCCAAGCTGAAGATAATGCGCGAAATTCCCCCACAAGTATTAATTTAGCGTAATTATCTATTGGAAAATACATCACGGAATAAAAGTTGGTGTTTTCTTAATGCTTATATAACTAGTCAGTGTGTGTGTGTGTGTGTGTGTGTGTGTGTGTGTGTGTGTGTGTGTGTGTGTGTGTGTGTGTGTGTGTGTGTGTGCGTGCGTGCGTGCGTGCGTGCGTGCGGGCGGGCGTGCGTGCGTGCGTGCGTGCGTGCGTGCGTGGGTGGGTGGGTGGGTGGGTGGGTGGGTGGGTGGGTGGGTGGGTGTGGTGTGGTGTGGTGTGGTGTGGTGTGGTGTGTTTTTTTCCCGTATAATTTATAACAGTTATCTGTTTAATTTGAATGTTTCGAATAGCATGTTTACATTCCATGTTAAACGGCAAGGTCGATATTCATAAACAGATAAAGGTCAAATTATATTTAAAAAGTGTGGTTTATTAAAACACGTGGCCGATATATATGTGTTGGAATAGACACAGTTTATACCATATACAGATGAAGATGGCCATAAATATCAGACGACTGGCAAATAAACCCATGAAATTTCTAATTATTCTCTGTCGCTGATTTGTTCCATCTCATAATAGACGCAGATGGAAACTTTGGAAAGGTTAATTAATGAATGTATTGTCGTCGGTAAGGGTTACATAGCTACTTCATTTCCGGCAACATCCTATAATGTTAATTACACGTGGCGGAATATCCGTAGGATTCTCATATATGAGTATCGCCTTGAAATTGATGCGATGTGATATAACATAGTACACCGGATATTGCTTGTTCCACGTTTATGTCAAGATGTTGTCCATTTGTTGGTGTTGGTGTTGCGCGTAGAGGTCAAAGTCATCTCGACTACGGTCATTACCGTATGGCGTACATGTCTTACTTGTTTGTTCTCGATGGAACATATGCAAATATGTCACGTAATCACATTAAATAATGTGTTTCATGATCTGATATAAGGTCAACCGATCTGATCAGCTTGTACGGGTTATTTCTACGTTTGTTCTGTCGCTGGACTGCATTTACATGTTGCCATTTGTTTTTTCATACAATGTAGGCAACAATGACAACATATAAACATATAAACGCCTATCTGTGTCATGTTAAATTGTTTCCTTCTAAAATGCCTACCTACCTACCTACCTACATACGCATCCTCCACGGGCGTAATGGTCCCTAAGGCTGCGACGTAATGGTCCCAAAGGCTGCGACGTAACGGTCCCTAAGGCCGCGACGTAATGGTCCCTAAGGCCGCGACGCACTTTCTTCAGCTCACTTTGCCTTTGATTTAGCACAATTTAACAAGATTGTCATCCAAGGCAAACGCCCAAATGGTAAGTGAACAAGAAAGCCACTGGCTTGTCGAGAGTCCAATCATTTTGCCTCTGTGTGCAACCCGCCCTCCTGAGATATTTGTTAATTTTGTTTTTAAACGTATTCACGTTGCTAGCATTTACACAATCCACCTGATTTGTTTCGTTCCACGACGTCCACCTTACTTCTCGGTTTTCTTATTCTGCAGTTTTTCGCCAGGTTGTCTTTGGACGTCCCACTTTCCGTTTGTCTTTAGGTCGCCATGTTTAAGTGTCCATAAGATGACAATTCATTGTTCACGGCATGCTCATATAAATAAACGAGTACCTGACATTAGGCATTCATAAAGTTGTGTGTAGCAATATATATTTTAACCTTGTTTATCAATAAAACGCGCGTCATATAGACGTTGATAGACTTTTTAGTATATTTTCACACCCTACCGACGCATAGGCCATTGACGATTTATCAGATTCACCAGACACGGTTTTTTGCTTGCGTTTCAAGTTCTTTCCATCTATTTCCTCCTTTCTCCGCATCTCTTCACCAGGTCTTTCTTTTCACCTTTTCCTTTTTGCCCTGATGGTTCCACGTGAGCGCCTGTCTTGTGATGTTGTTGGCGACCTGAGAGATAACCTATCCAGCTCCACGTCTCCTTCTAATTTAACATTCAACAGGTTCACTGTAGCTTTACGTGGCATGCTTTATAATAACAACAACACTGTGCATACACAAATGAAGACAAACCTAAGAGAACGGTTCCGTTGCAGATTAAAGACGACGACGACGAAAGCGACGCCTGGTGGGTAACAGGAAATGAGGACGATGAACGACGGGCGAAACTTCCGTATTGATATACCAGCCGGTCTGACGGAGATGCTGCGGGACTTCACCGTGGCCGTGCTGCAGAGAAGGCCAACCGATCTGCTCCAATTTGCCGTCGAGTACTTCGGCAACGAACTGCAGGAGCGACGCCGAATCGAGAGGCCCGTCCCGATGTACGTGATCGTGAACGAGGACCAGGAGGTAGGACTCCGAGAGGAAATACTCATTTGTGTTTTTGTGCTTATTTCTTCTTGTTGTGCGTCCGTAGCTTCAGTTAGGTCGTTGGCGCCTCGTTGCGATCTCTCCAGCCACTTCGAGTCCACCATCTGCCCAGTTCTTGATGTTGTCAATCTCTCCAGCCACTTCGAGTCCACCATCTGCCCAGTTCGTGATGTTGTCAATCTCTCCAGCCACTTCGAGTCCACCATCCGCCCAGTTCTTGATGCTGTCAATCTAGCCCATTGTATGTATCTACACGAGTTGATTGCACAGCTGGGAGACCTCGGCTATAAAAAAGTGCCTAATGGGATAGACTAGAGACCAGGAGAATAAGAGGAAAAGTCTTTTAGATGTATAATGGCTATGGAAATACTGATAGGACAATTTTCTTTAAATTTAAAGCAGATTGTAGTGTAGATTGGATACGATTTAACATTAACCGGTCATAAGTTATGCATTTTAAAACGTACTTGTAGTATATTGTATTTCCGTTTTATGTTAATTGTCTTGTCAAATATATAATTCCTGAGTCCTGATATAAAATAGGACTGCTCATATAGTAAAGACAAAGCATTACCCAGGACCGTATGATTAACATTTATCTTTCATATGTTTACACACGTCGTCGTTTAGTACATACGTTTAATTGAATGCCTGTGTCCTACTCTACATACAACGTACGTCATTTGTGGTATTTATGTATTATGTATTTATTATTTCGTTGATATTGGGCCTAATAATAAGTTTATTTTGAGCAATAGCAATGGGAGTTTGGATGCGACTCAACGATAATTATCGTTGAAAGTACATTGAACTCTCGATGATAACGACAGTTGGCAAAACAAATCAGCTGTACTAATATAAATAAATATGTTTATTAAACTGTTATGGATAATTGTACTTATTTATCGACCTATTACGGTTTGAGATTGTTTTCCTGGATATTCGCTATTCCGCGAGACTATCGCAATACTCTCGCGATAGTCATGAAACTAATACTGCAATAGTACTGCACATAATGTACAGCTATCTCGATACTATCTTGATACTATCTCGATACTATCGCAATACTAAAACTGTCCCAGTCCCTAGTTATGACAACAACAATAATAATAATTATTATTGTTATCATCATTATCTGTATTATTATTAGAAGTAGTAGAACTGGTTTCATCATCATGATATTTACTTACTTCCTTAGGCCCTTAACTCCTCCTGGAGCATAGGCCATCCACAACATTTCTCCAGCGCCTCCTGTCTTGGGCAATCCTCTCCAGTTGTTGCCAGCCATTCCCTTTTGCTTGATGTCTGCCTCGAGGTCACGCCGCCAGGTGTTTTTTGGTCTTCCCCTCTTTCTCTTGCCTTGGGGGTTCCACATCAGGACTTGTCTGGTTATGTTGGTGCTTGGCTTTCTCAAGGTGTGGCCAAGCCATCCCCATCTCCTCTTAAGGATCTCTATCTCTATTTGGGCTTGGTGTGTTCTATCCCAGAGGTCTTTGTTGCTCACCCTGTCCATCCAGTGTATTTGCGGAATTCTTCTCAGGCAATGATTGACAAATGTCTGAATCCTTTTCAGCGTGGTCTTGTTTATTCGCCACGTTTCCGCTCCGTACAGCAACACAGACTTTACATTTGTGTTAAACAAGCGTATTTTGGTGGTTTCTCCAATTACCTTAGACTTCCACACATTTCTCAACAGGTGGAAAGCTACCCTTGCTTTGCTGATCCTTTTCTTTACGTCAGCCTCTGTCCCTCCAAGCGTATCCACTATGCTGCCTAGATATCTGAAATCTTTAACCTCTTCCAGTGTCTCTCCCTCAAGCATGATTGGTGTTTCGCAAGTAGCATTTGTTCTCAGGATCTTTGTTTTCCTTTTGTTGATTTTGAACCCAACCTGCGCTGAAATCAACGCCAGTTCTGTTGTTTTGTCCTGCATCTGCCTATGGCTGTGAGACAGGAGTGCAAGGTCATCCGCAAAGTCCAGGTCATCAAGTTGGGTCAGCATCGTCCACTGGATTCCGTTTCGTTTCTCCTTGGTTGCTGTTTTCATGACCCAGTCTATGACTAGAATGAAGAGGAATGGTGACAGTAAGCATCCCTGTCTCACCCCCGTCATAAACTTAAAGTTCTTTGTAAGTTGACCTTCATGAATAACTCTGTATGACATTCTGTCATAGGAGTTTTTAATCATGTTGACTAGTTTCTTGGGTACCCCATAGTGTCTTAGCACTTTCCAGAGTGTCTCCCTGTCCACACTGTCAAAGGCTTTCTCGTAACCAACAAAGTTGATGTATAGGGATGAGTTCCATTCAATGGATTGTTCCACTATGATTCGCAGTGTTGCAATCTGGTCAGTACACGATCTGTCCTGCCTGAAGCCTGCTTGCTGTTCACGCAAAGTTTGGTCCACTGTGCCTTTCATCCTCTCTAGGATTATTCTGTTTAGAACCTTTCCAGGTACTGACAACAACGTGATTCCTCTGTAGTTATCACAGCGGCTCAGGTCTCCTTTCTTGGGGATCTTGATCAGGTAACCTTCTTTCCATTCTGCTGGAATTTCTTCTTTTTCCCAGATCTCCTCAAAAAGACAGTACAGTATTTCTACTGAAGTATTTACATCTGCCTTTAGTGCTTCTGCAGGGATACCATCAGGGCCTGCTACTTTCCCATTTTTCATATGTGCGATTGCCTTTTTTATCTCTTCTCTAGTGGGTTTGTTACAGTCTATTGGGAGATCTGTCTCAGCTGGTTGGATGTCTGGTTGATTCTGCGGTACTGGTCTGTTGAGCAGCTCTTCAAAATGCTCTGCCCATCTGTTAAGCTGTTTGTCTGCCCCCATCAGGACGCTCCCATTTTTGTCTCTGATTGGCCGCTCTGATTTCTTAAACTTTCCAGCTAACTTCCTTGTTGTATCGTAGAGTTGCTTCATGTTCCTGCTAGCTGCTGCCTTTTCTGCCTCTTGTGCAAGTCCCTCCACGAAGTTCCTTTTGTCTGTTTTGACACTTTTCTTCACCTCTCTATTTGCTGCTGTGTGCTCTTTCTTTTCTCTTCTGGTCTGTATTTTCCTCATTGTTTCTACTGAAATCCAGTCTTTCTGTTGGGGTTTCCTTCTGCCAATTATCTCTTCGCATGTGGTGTTTACTGCATCCTTGATGTGACTCCATTGGCTGTTGATGTCTACTCCCTCTTATTCATCATACAGCTCTTGCAGGACTTTGAAACTATTAGCTAATGCGACTTTATATTCTTCTGCTGTTCTTGGATCCTTCAGGAAATCCACATTATTTCTTGCCTTTCGTCTTTCTTGTTCTACTCCATTTCTTCTTAGCTTGAGTTTTAGCCTGGCTGTTATAAGGTGGTGATCAGAAGCGACGTCAGCGCCTCTCATAATATTTATATTTAGTATTATTATTATTATCAGTAGTAGTAGTAGTAGTAGTTGTTGTTGTTGTTGTAGTAGTATTGTCATCATTATTATCTACTCGTCAGGCCGCCGAGCCCGATCCGTCCGACTTCCAGCCGATCAACCGGAAGAACCACTACGCCCGGCGCCACTCGGTGTCGGCCGAGCGCTACGACCCGGAGGCCGACGACGACGACGACGAGGTGCGAGTGATCCACCCCAAGTCGGACGAGAAGCGACGGCGACTGATCGACGCCGTGCATGACATCCTCATCTTCCGCTGCCTGGACGCCGAGCAGATGGGCGACGTTATCGACGCCATGTTCGAGCGTCGCGTGGCGCTCGACGAGCACGTGATCACGCAGGGCGACGACGGAGACAACTTCTACGTCATCGAGAGCGGCACGTACGACGTTTTCGTGACGCCACCTGGCGGGGCGGCGCCCAGCAAGATTCACCAGTTCGCCGAGCGCGGCAGTTTCGGCGAGCTGGCTCTCATGTACAACATGCCGCGGTCGGCGACAGTCGTGGCTCTCGACGGTGGCACGCTGTGGGCCATGGACAGAGCATCGTTCAGGCGCATCATCCTCAAGAGCGCCTTCAGGAAGCGCAAGATGTACGAGCAACTGTTGAAGGTAGGGCATTCGCAGCACTCGCACGTACGCACGCACGCTCGCATGCCCTCACGCACGCACGCATGCACGCAAACACACACAAGTACACACCATATTGCTACTAGTGCTTCGAGTTCTGCTATTGCTACAAGGGCTACCAGTGCTATTAATACCGCCACCGCTGCTTCTACTATAGCTGCCTCTACATCTATTACGGCTGTGTCATAATAAATAACAATAATCAAACATTATATTTCACAATAGTAATATTAACTCTTATCTAAGATATTATTAGTCGCAATCAATAGCAACTGACGATAACATTGATATATAATCATGAACGTTTCTTTGACGATAACGATAAATATAACCGTGTTCCGTCTGCCCACAGAGCCTGCCGATGTTGGATGCCCTCGAGCCGTATGAGCGGATGAACCTGGCCGATGCTCTCTCATCTCGTACCTTCCCGGCCGGGACGTGCATCATCCATCAAGGCGACGACGCCGACGGGATGTACTTCGTCGAGCGCGGCCGGGTCCGGGTGACGCTGTCTCACGACGGGGGCGCCACTGAAGAGGAGGTGCTCAGTGACGCGCTGACGACCTACTTCGGCGAGATGGCGCTGGTCGAGAACCAGCCGCGCTCGGCGAGCGTCTACGCGGCCGATGACAATGACGAGGAGGTGCGTGTGGCGTTCCTCGAGCGCGACTCCTTCGAGCGGCTGCTCGGACCGTGCCTCGACATCATGAAACGAAATATGGAGACGTACCAGAAGAGCACCTGATGTCGTCACGTCCGTTCGCGCACGCGCACAGTGTTTACAAGACGTCGGGCGGTGAAGGCCGGATTGGGAGCTGAGAACTACACGTGTATGTGTTGTAAATTGTTGGCGATTCGCTGTTGTGGAGCGTGGCAGAAACGCATCAAAGTCAGCCGACGCATGGAAACCTACTGGACGGGTCTAATTGTATGAAGCTATCTGGGAAATTGACAACGTTGCCGAATGGACAGCCGGTGACAGCGTTTAGAAGTTGGGTTCGAATCAACTACTCCTTTGTCAGTGGCATTACCCTCTGTTAACGTTCATTCCATTTTGCCAGACGACTGCGACACGTTTTTAGGTGACTTCACAATTTCGCGATAACAGCACCTCATCCGTCATGATATATTGCGAAACACATGTCAACTCATATACGATGACGGACACACACACACACACACACACACACACACACACACACACACACACACACACACACACACACACACACACACACACACACACACACACACACACACACACACACACACACACACACACACACACATACACACTATATATATATATATATATATATATATATATATATATATATATATATATATATATATATATATATATATATATATATATATATATATATATATATATATATATATATATATATATATATATATATATATATATATACATACATACATACATACATACATACATACATACATATATATATATTTGCAATGCAAAGTCACATTTAAGAATAATGAACGTATAACTGATAACTGTGCGTCCTTTTGGTATACGGAGAGTCCGATGACATAAGGTATATAATTAGGACAATTGGTTTTAAAAGCCGGTATTTCAGCGGTGATATAGTTGCAATATAGTATATGCATGCTAAGAAATATTTCAGCGGAATCACTTTCTGCGCGTGGCCAGGCAGTCGTATGGAATCGCAACGATTCGCTACTAGATAGTATTCATGCACGTTGCCGGTATTATACATTCCGTTTATTGATAGACCTGCTAACTTAAACGTTTCACCAGTGCATCATACAATGTCATGTCATATATATGGTGATATTGTTGTCTCAACGTGTTTCCCAAATAAATATGGAAACTAACAAACTGTTCGTCAGACAACCACTTCAGACGTTCCCGCTACGTGGCTGTTGGGTAATCACGCTTGGCTTGTTGCCACTCGTGGCTGGTTCTGAACTGTTGTGAACGCTGCCTACGGACGCAACTGAAAGAGAGGTGCTACCTTCAAGTAGGACATTGTTATGACGACACCGTATTAACTGTATTGTGAAGATGTAAATGTCTAATCTACGAGTACTATTCGGTGCAATGGTTAAGTAGATGTAATTAATGCAATGGGTACACTGTCGACTGATCCCGCATGACGCGTCCTTCGTGTGCGCTATTGACAGGTGGCTAGCTGAATGCGTTTTCAGCGATATGCGTAAGTGTTGGTTCAGAAAACTATTAAGCGGTACGGATAAGAAGCGTTGATTTCCTGAACATTTGAAATTAATCAAGATGGCAAGTCCAGTAGTCACGGTGTATCTATGTCTGGTGACGTTTGGCGTCTTGCTCTGCAATGTCCGTTACCGCTGCGAATGGTTTGGTTGAATAACGCAGTTGGCATGAACAACACGTTGAGTATTATGTAAAGTAACTTTATCAACGCAGGTACACTTATATCTGTGCATGTATGTGCAAAACGCATACGAAGAAACTTGTGTATAGTATACGTGTATTTTGAGTGAGTCCATTGTTCTGTGGAGACTAACAGAATTGTGTATAACTTTAAAACTATAGAAATAAATTATCGAGAACGTGTTTCGTCAGTGTTCGACTAGCGTCTTTCGCACAATCAAACCAAATTCCCAGCAAAAACATCACCAATGTGTTGTCTTTAGCTACAGAACGATGTAAAAAGGTGTGGTTTGTGACTCACACCACGATGTTTGTGTCTCACACCACGATGTTTATGTCTCACACCACGATGTTTGTGTCTCACACCACGATGTTTGTGATATATTTCAATATTTTTTTATCATTTTCCCTGTCCGTCTTCATTCTGGGTGCGAGCGCTGACCCAAGGCAGAACGGAAAGGGTTGACTTCTTTCTTGAAACATTCTCCCTGGTTGTAACGAGTTATTATTCAATATTGCATATGCATCGGAACCGGGGGGCTGGGAGGCCGGAACCCCCAATATTTGTAGTGGATGTATATAATTATATGTTGGCCTCCTCCTTGCATAAACCAACTTCGCCCGCCCCCCCCTCGACACCACTGTATTCGTTTTTGGTGAATAGGTGAATCCTGTTTCATTAAGTTTGCATATGTTTTTGTCTTTATTGAAAACACTAAAAAAAGGAAGACATTAGAAACAAACGAGGGTTGTTTTAATGCGAGGTTAGGTTTGTAATACCTTCACATCTGTCGCATCGTTCTCATATTTATCCCCCTCATCTTCTTAAAACACCATTCTCAACTGATTTCGCCTATCGCAAATTTGGTCCGCTGATGTCCAGTTATGTAGTGTGTGAATAGTTTAAGCAACATTCACAGTCGATTTTTCTTATTAATTTTTTTTTCAAATCATCGAAATAATTGACTTTATTCGTTAGATCTGGTAAGGCTCATAATAGTGGATATCCAAAAGGGTAAACAGTTTGCAGGTCAATGCCGATCGTGGGCGTGACTTACATTCTCTCCCCGATCACATGACGAAGTTACGATATTTCACCAACCGTGAAATACGTGAGTTTCAGCGTTTCCATCTTCACTTCAATCAATGATGAACAAAACATTAAATAATTTAATAGTCTGTCTGATGGTTTCACAAAAACGACATACAAAACTTGCACAAACGAGCTAGCAATGAATACTAGGCAGGGTTGGTTTTTCGCAAAATTAATTTGAAATGAGACTAATGAAAACAATTCAGTTCAATAGGGACCTTTATTGTGGATGTTGTTCTCACCACGTACGTCGGGTCGAGCGGTGCTACCATAAAAAAGATGTACACTTCAATGTGAACCAGTTCGTACACTTAGAGCATTGCAGCGCTTCGACAATGGAGTGACACAGTGCTTTGGGAACTGTGGTGAAACGGAATCGCTTTCATCAGTACGACAAGAAATGTCCTTAGCGAATACAGTGTTCGTGTTTTCGGTGATCGTATAGATGCAGGACTTGCATCAATTGTTGATCTATCTCTCCGTGTTTACAACAAGCAAAACATGGAAGAAAAACGAATTATACAAGTATAATTAATTTATTATTAATTAATTAAATTCCCATAAATCCGCACCAATCTATCAACATTGAAATAATTGTAATGTTAAATACAGCAACTAAACCATGACCTGGCAGTTCGCTGGTCGTTATTCTTATTACATTCAGAATGTGTTGTCAAAAATTTATTCCGGTCATTTCTCCGGTTGATTGATGGCCGCCATGTTAACCAACGCGACCGATAAGCGCATGCGCAGTTTTATGAGACGTATTACGTGAGGCCGGTATACACAGAACCAACGCAATGTCTCAACATACGTGCTATTTTGTTAGAAAGAGGACTAGGAAACAAAGGCCAAAATATGTTACATAAGTTGAGTTTGGGAGTTTGGACGCAAACAACATGACCATATTTTGTTGCCAATTATATGAATAGGTGCATACAATTGTAGTTTCATTTGGCGAGCGAATTTTGTTAGACTTCGACACTCGTGACACGTGGAGATGTTGTGTGTTCAACAAGATTGTCCTAGTAAACCACTTGGGTGATATTCTTATTTGTACTTGCAAACGGTTATGTTTCAGTAACCCTTATATGTGCATAGACCTAAATATATATATATATATATATATATATATATATATATATATATATATATATATATATATATATATATATATATATATATATATATATATATATACAACTAACAATTATATATTTTTTTGTTTATACATAACATCTGAAATAATGAAACATTGTAAGAAAGAATCATGTAAAATTATACATGGAAATGAAATGAATTGATAGTTTCAAAATGTGAAGGATTCTACGAATCTCGTGGACGGCAGGAGAACGAACAAGACGGACGTTGAAGAAGTCAAGCAGGTTCTCGCGCTGTAGCATAATCTGAAAACAGAAGCTGTCATTCTTCGGACATGCCAAGCGTGTAGAAGGCGACAGCTTGGAAACGTGATCAGAATGGCTTATGACTGATGACATTTAACTCCGAACAGCTGACATAGGAGTATTTTATTTTCAGAGTTTTCCTTCTCTAGAATTAGTCAGTCCGTGTCAAGTTTTTCCATTTCCCTGCATGGGATTTTTTTACATCCCCTGGCATTGACATTAGATAGAAGGGGCCAACGATTATTAGTGTGGCTCTTCCGAAAGACAACAAAAATTGCCAAAGTTTCAAAACGGCGGAGATGGACTCGAACCATGGTCCTCTCGATCGGCAGGCGAACGTGGACTCTAACCATGGTCTTCTCGATCGACGGGCGGAGGTGGACTTGAACCATGGTCCTCTCGATCGACAGGCGGAGGTGGACTTGAACCATGGTCTTCTCGATCGACAGGCGGAGGTGGACTCTAACCATGGTCTTCTCGATCGACGGGCGAACGTGGACTCTAACCATGGTCCTTTCGATCGACAGGCGGAGGTGGACTCTAACCATGGTCTTCTCGATCGACGGGCGAACGTGGACTCTAACCATGGTCCTTTCGATCGACAGGCGGAGGTGGACTCTAACCATGGTCTTCTCGATCGGCAGGCGAACGTGGACTCTAACCATGGTCTTCTCGATCGACGGGCGGAGGTGGACTTGAACCATGGTCCTCTCGATCGACAGGCGGAGGTGGACTCGAACCATGGTCTTCTCGATCGACGGGCGGAGGTGGACTTGAACCATGGTCCTCTCGATCGACAGGCGGAGGTGGATTCGAACCATAGTCCTCTCGATCGACAGGCGGAGGTGGACTCGAACCATGGTCCTCTCGATCGACAGGCGAATGTGGACTCTAACCATGGTCCTTTCGATCGACAGGCGGAGGTGGACTCTAACCATAGCTCCCCCCAATCGACAGACGGAGGTGCACTCGAACCATGGTCCTCTCGATCGACAGACGGAGGTGGACTCTAACCATGGTCCTCTCGATCGACAGGCGGAGGTGGACTCGAACCATGGTCCTCTCGATCGACAGGCGAATGTGGACTCTAACCATGGTCCTTTCGATCGACAGGCGGAGGTGGACTCTAACCATAGCTCCCCCCAATCGACAGACGGAGGTGGACTCGAACCATGGTCCTCTCGATCGACAGGCGAAGTGGACTTTAACCATGGCCCTGTGGACTCTAACCATGGTCCTCTCGATCGACAGGCGGAGGTGGACTTGAACCATGGGCCTCTCGATCGACAGGCGGAGGTGGATTCGAACCATAGTACTCTCGATCGACAGGCGGAGGTGGACTCGAACCATGGTCCTCTCGATCGACAGGCGGAGGTGGACTCTAACCATGGTCCTCTAGATTGACAGGCATAGGTGGACTCGAACCATGGTCCTTTCTATCGACAGGCGGAGGTGGACTCGAACCATGGTCCTCTCGATCGACAGGCGAAGGTGGACTTTAACCCTGGTCCTGTGGACTCTAACCATGGTCCTCTCGATCGACAGGCGGAGGTAGACTTGAACCATGGTCCTCTCGATCGACAGGCGGAGGTGGATTCGAACCATATTCCTCTCGATCGACAGGCGGAGGTGGACTCGAACCATGGTCCTCTCGATCGACAGGCGGAGGTGGACTCTAACCATGGTCCTCTCGATCGACAGGCGGATGTGGACTCGAATCATGGTCCTTTCGATCGACAGGCGGAGGTGGACTCGAACCATGGTCCTCTCGATCGACAGGCGGAGGTGGACTCGAACCATGGTTCTCTCGATCGACATGCGGAGGTGGACTCGAACCATGGTCCTCTCGATCGACAGGCGGAGGTGGACTCTGACCATGGTCCTCTCGATCGACAGGCGGGTGCTCTAGCCATTAGACCACCGGAATGGTTGAAGGCTAGCGAGAGGAATACTACTCGTGAGATGGACGGATGAGATACAACAATTCGGACGATGGACGAGTTTTGAGAAGCAACAAGAGACAGGGTTGGTTGGAGACAGTTCATTCTGGACTTCACCAGAAGTCGTACAACTTGAAGGGACATCACATGTTTCGTCGCTGATGTTTCCGTGAACGTGCTCGTATTAAAATACAACACAGCTTTCCATGATCTCGATTATTGTTGACATGTTACGTTATGCTCCGTTTCTGATTGTACTTGCTCTAGCCTACGCCATGGCGTACTTGTGTAATGGCTTGTTCGCAGACGCTGTGTACCTGACGTCACCCGAATACGATTTTGTTTAATCTTACGTCGGCAATTATTTATTAAGACGGTATTTGTGTGAATTGTCCATAGGCAACTTTCGCTTCGTAAACATACAACAATGTAACAATAACAGCTGCTCTGTTAAAAGGGCGACCCTTCAGTTATACAAACACATTTCTGTTTGTTCTAACGGTGTCAGAAATGCAACACTCTACCAACTAGTGACATAACCGACATGCTATTTATTTGAGCTTAACAATGACCCTTTGGGCAAGTATGAACAACGCATTACCTTCAACCACTTTAACATAATCGATTTATAAATGTCGCATACCATTTTATTTGCATGTTGAACCTATCGTATATTTAGCTAATGTACATAACGTACTACAAAATGTTGTATATACACACGCACGCACGCACGCACGCAC